>JADBJO010032802.1:2500-15316 GCA_016801955.1 Conus betulinus
CTAAGGTTGGCATTGTCACAAATCGGCTTGAAAAAACTGTTGTTAATTATACAATTATTTACTCCAGAAATTTGTGAGTCTTTTAACTCTTTTGAATATGTGAGATATCGTCGGTATTGTGGATATTCGTAAATATCACATTTGACGCATTTTGACTTGTTTGCATCATGTTGTCACAGAGCTGATTGATGGGCTGGACAGTTTAAACCTCTCTGGGTGTTTCTGGTTAACAATTGTCTGTGTAACATAGGGGACATGTTTGGAACCATGCTGTGGATTGTTGGTCACCTGATTTTTGTTATATTATCCACGTCCACATTCTGGACCTGCATTGCAACTGTGCTGCAAACTAATGGTCATTTGATTTGATTATATTGTCCACGGTAACACTGGAACATATTTGGGGACTGTGCTACGCATTGTTGTAGGTAAAAGTTCTATTGGCCATATGGGCCATGAAGTGTCAGTGTTCATCATATGTAGGGCATGGAATAATAAAAGCTGAGCCTATCCATCTCCTTTCGATGCCTCTAAACTTCCCTGACCTGGATCAGGTACCAGTGTGCTGCTGGATAGACAAAGAGGGGGGTTTGAAGCAAAACACAAGTCCGACCCGTTAAATCGTTCGAACTTAAGACCATCAACTCTGCAGGCAAATGCTCTAGCCATTTGACCACCACAAAACTCCTCTATCGTTGGTCACCTGATTGATTATAACACTCTTATAATCCTTGTTGATATCTGGATGTCGGGTTTGATCATTGTTCCCTGTGCACCCTTCAGGGCATGTTGAACTGTTTGCTATGTTCCAATACCCTGGTTTCATTAGAACAATTTTGTCATTTACGTCAGCATCTGATTTACGAAAAATATCTATGCGTATCATGTGGATGGATACGACACTTCACATCCTGAAGTGTATGACATGATGATTACCATTTATTCACCACTGATCATTCAGATTGATTAACACTTTATGATAACAATGGACATCATTAACACATTTCATATTGTCAACATTGATCGTGGATGACTTGTATATATGTGTGTATATTCTGGTTATTGTTCTCTTAATTTGACATTGCAATTGGATGCAAATGTGTGTGAGTAATTGTTGAAATAATATTTTTAGAACTTAGAAGCGATTGTGTATGCATTGAAACAAACCTTTGTGAATCCATGATCTTCTGATTTCTGATTTCTGTCCTAGCCATACGATAACCACTGATGATGGCTGCACCCACGCTGTTTCTTTTCTCATATTATAACAGCTGATCTTCATATACTCCAGTGTACTTCTTGATAATTGGGTGTACTTGTTCATTGGTAATATGATATCTGATGTGTGCATTAACAGCTCATTTCCATGGCTCGGTTTCTTTTTCACAGATCCGCCGCCATGGTCCATGTCTCACACGCACACATGCTGATCTGTCTATCCGTCTCTATCTATCTATCTATCTATCTATCTATCTATCTATCTATCTATCTATCTATTTTTCTACCAATCGTCTATCTATTCATTAGTCGGTCTATTCAGCAAACCAAATCTCTCTCTCTCTCTCTCTCTCTCTCTCTCTCTCTCTCTCTCTCTCTCTCTCTCTCTCTCTCTCTCTCAATGCAAAACTCTTGTATTTCACCGACATGTTTTTCGTCCTTCTGTAGAGGCTTCAGTCTTGACTGTGCTGATGCTGTCTTTGCTGCCCCTGAAAGAATTTCTGGTTTGAATTCCCCATCGCTAGTGATGGTAAGTCGTGGATGTCGCAGGGATGAAAAATCCCAGAAGTGAAAAGCGATGGTGGTTTGGCCAGTGGGGATATCTATAGGATTCTTCCCTTGTGCCACACGGGGCCTTGTCTCTTTGCTTTGTGTTGTGGTGATGGCTGCGTGTTGCCCACGCTTGCTTGCTCTGCTTTGCTTTGCTCTGCTTGCTTGTGGTGCTGTATGTAGTTGTTGCCTGGCACAGGTACTGACATCAGTGGGGCATCCTTTCAGCGTTAGTCCCCTGGCTCGGCATTGCCTCGTTTACTTCAAGACCGATCGTGCGTGGTTTCCAACCACATCCTCTCAGAGGTGACCCACGGTAACTGGGCAGCGCGAGCCCCCAAGCTAAACACGACTTCGACAAAAAATCTGGCAAACCAAGCTCCAGAACAGGTGGATGAGGATGTAATTTACCAACGGCTGTGAAGGCGGAAGAGAGCGACACCCTACTCCAGTTCACAGTAGAGAGGGATATGTGTATGGGTATGAGATGGGGATTGCTTACCTATGCATGCAAAGACTGGACGCTGGCGGACACTGCGGAATAAACATTTATGGTTCAGCGGGGAGAAAAGCGCTTACATCAATGCACTGTGGAGTGCACAGAGCTAGATGAGGCATGTAGAGCATCTAGGTCATTCACTGCATCACGTCTCCATCTCCAGCCATCTCGACCTTGCTTACCATTGGATACAGGTGGTCTCGATCGAGAGAGTGAGGTCGACGACGCGCAACTCTTCCTCACTTTTAATCAAAGTCATTGCGCATGTCATCAGTCAGCCGATGGTAAGCAAACTGTTGAAAAATTCATAACGTTTGTCCATCATCAGTAACACCAGTTATCATAGTTGCATTGTGGTTGGCCATCAATTCGGTTTCTCAGCGCTGATTTCAATTCTTAATCTTTTTAACGCATCATCCAGTCTTTTAACATGCTCTGCAAATCTTGCTCACAACATGCCATGCCAGGCAGCAGATGTCATTGACAAAGTGGAGTTTCTTGAATGCCAACTGTGGCAACATGCACCACAGTCTTTTGATGAGTACCACGAATGTTTGGGAGAGTGTGGGAGACAGAAGACAGCCTTGACATACTATAACTGATGTTTAGAACCACATTCCAATACCATCCTGTGTGAACACCACATTGGTGATTTGTAGGATAGTTGCTGGGTAGTGTTCATTAACTTTTGTCTGGAGTTTAATTTCTTCACTATGGCCCATAATGCTGCCTGTCTGACAATTAAAAAACGTCCCTGAAGTTACAAAGACTTGGAAGAAATCCTTGTAATGCTAGAGGCGCTTTTTATCTTGCAAACATTGCGCAGGGGTAAAATCTGTTTAACTGTATTTTTGGCCTTTGCAGTATCATTATGCAGGTGCTAGATCTGTTGGATTTTTTTTCTTTTGCAGATTCCAGCTTGTTCTTCAGTGATAACAGTATATACTTTAGAATGCAGTCTGAGAATCAGCTTGCCAGCACAGTTGATGAATCCTGTGACTGTTTTAGTGTTGGGGGGTTTCTCTCATGGGGAACGGTGACCATGAATACCTGAGTCCATGGCGTGTGCATGAGTTAGTGTCCACATGTGTTGCTGCTGATGGTGGGTAGTGGATTAATCATCAGTGCCTCTCCATCCTGTTTAAAGAGTTCTGCAGGGATGATGTCAACGCCTGCAGACTTACGACATTTCGGATTCTTCACTGTTGCTGCTGCTGGTGCATGTGTGTGTGTGTGTGTGTGTGTGTGTGTGTGTGATACTTTTATATTTCTTATAGATAAAAGAGACAGAGATAAAACATAATGAGATAGTTTTAAACCATTTTATTTCTAATTCAGCTTCTTTCAATTTGCAATCTGGTTCATCTTAGACAAGACCAAGATGAATGTTGCATAAGAAGTAAAAAAAAATCGTTTAGAACGAAACTTCCCACCAAAGAAAGCAAGTATTCTTCGGCTGGAAGAAAAACCCATCAACTTGTTTACTTTGGGTCTCTGACAGACAGGGTGAAGAACAGACACACCTTATTTCAAACTCAGTCTTAAAACGATTGCAAACAACACAAAGGCCGCAGTCACTTAGATCAAAGTCGTGGACGTTCCCCCCCCCCCCCCCCCCCCCCAACACTCCTGGACAAGAAAAGATGTGTAAAATAAAGTATTCTAGCTAAAGGTTCTTCATTCTGATTTCTGCCAACAGATAAGAGAAGACATTAGCTGAGAAACAGAACAGTTTACCGTTCTTGGTGTAATTTAGCAGTGTTATCATACATTTGAACTAACTTACCGAAAACGTAAATACCTATACATGTGTGTGAACACACACACACACACACACACACACACACACACACACACACACACACACACTAGATTCATATATACAAGGATACACATTTTTACATGTCTCTAAGTGTTACTCATGTATCTTTGTGTTCATTGACTTAACAGCTGAGTGTTTACCTACTCTAGCACGTGATTTTAGCGCTTGTAGCAATTTTTTTTCTTGCTTTTGACGTTGCCTTTGTGTGTGCACGGTCCACATGTACAGTAATGGGTTGAGAGCAGAGTTTAAGGGTAACATGAATATAACCATGGCATCACGAATCTTAACAAAATCAGCATCACCACAAGAACTTATCATCACCGTCACTCCGAATACGAACCAACAGAAAGCATCTATGGCAGCCACCTTTCTTGTAGCATGGACAGAGGAATACACTAGTTGGTGTGTGGGTTGAGTGTTACCCTGTATTTTGGTGTTCGCCAGAAGATGACACATTGACCAGTTCCTATCATCAAAGACATAACAAAATTGATTGCCACAATAACTGTAAACCATGTGAATCTTTGCCGTGAATGATAGTGATCAACTGAAGCCAGACGACACAGACCTGACTGGCCCTGAAGGCCCCAGTGTGACAGTCCAGGGAGAAATGGAACTGATGCCAACAGCACGCCAACGATCCACATTACTGTACAAACTACGGGAGTTAAACATTGGTTGAACCTGCACAGATCATTAAGAAACAATAGACAATAACGTGATACAAAGTAGTGAGCCAGATAATCATTGGTGACACTGAGCTAGACAAAAGGAAAAGAAAGCCAGCCAGTCTGCACATTACGCTGTCAGTCCATGCTTTCTCCATCTGCATGTATTTCCCACGAAATATGAGGTCTGCTAGCACAATAACGATGACCTGGCATCCCATACAGATATCAGCAAACTGCAAATGGGTAATGACCCATCATAAAACTGCTTCCAGTCATGTTCTTCACTGTGGAATAAACTAGAAAGCAGGCCACACATCCTGCCACAGCGGACACAGCAATCAGCTGAAAGAAGACTCTGTACAGTTCATTTGGCAGAAGTGATGTGCACGATGGAAGTGCAATGATAGGGGCAAAGCAGTTTCCTTCATCCAAGTGTTTAGGAAGTACATTCTTGCAGCAAATTCTGTAGTTCGATGAATAGATACGTTGTAATTTATCTGATCTTAAGAACAGATCCAGTGGAAAATTGCCAAGGATATTCCCCCTTAAATCCAGTTCTCGGATTTCTGGCATATGTGTCAAGCGTGTCTGATCAACTGCTTCAACACCACAATATGAGGTATTGAGCCCTTCCATCCGAGGAAAGTAGATGGATATATCATTGTCAAGAATATTGACGTGAGTTTTTGACACGTCCATCCAGCTCAGTGAATAAACAATTAGCTTTGTGGTTTTGCCTGTTATGTTGCTGAGAGGATTGTTTTCTATGGCAAGAAATCTCAATTTAGGTAGCTGAAGGAAAACAGCCATGTCGAGGATTTTTAACATTGTTCTGAGCAAGATCGAGATACTTCAGATTAAAAAGTGTAACGTGTGAAATATTGTTAATCAAACATTGAGATAAAATCAAAGCAATAAGATTAATATTTGTCTTAAAATCAGTTAGAGACATAATTGAGCCTGTTGCATTAACGTATCTCAACAGAGGAAAGTGGCCAGAAAGGAACGGCTGTGAACATAGAAAACATGACCTTGACACTGACATCCTCCTGGGCAGCTCGTGTCACACATCAGTTCATCATCACGCTGTGGGCACTGACCCCATCCATCACACAGATGATTTCCATGGACACAGATGCTGGAAGCCCGACATTGGTAGAAACCAGGGCACCTGTATGTCTCACACCCATACTCATCCTCTCCATAAACACAATCAAGGAATCTATTACATCTAGTGTAGATAAGCAGACAGTACAGCCACTCAGAGGAACATTGGTAATGAGCATGAGGACACAACTCCTCAGTGTTCATCAGCTGTTGAGTGAAGTAACCTGTTCCATCTAGATCTACGTAAAACTGTAGTGTAATGTCTTCCTCTTTGACCGGAGCATGGTAGCTGGCATCATCAGAACATCCATCTTCATCAGAATCGTCCACACAATCTGTGTATTGATTGCAGTATTGACTGAGTGACACACACTGACCATTCAAGCACAGAACCAGCACATGAAAATTCACAGAATGACTCATCGCTTCCATCTGGACAATCCTGTCTGAAGTCACACAGTAAAGTGTGATGTACTGTTGTCATGTCGTCATCACATCTAAATGGAGTGTAGATGAATGGTCTGCCATGAAACGACATGTAGTCAGGCTGCACGCAGCTAACGTTGAACGATGTATAGGTTTTTAACTTCATCTCTTTCATACAGTCGCTCTTGGCATCGCACAACAGAAATCGGTGTGTAGCAAAATATGCAGGGGTAATAGACAAATGCTGTCGTGTGTGCATACAGATACATTGAGAGGAGCATGCATGAACCAACACTATGGGTGAATGAAAGACACCACTTGACTTTAATTCCAGTTCGCACATTATCCCAATAACATCAACAGGATTCAGCAACTGCTGCAATAAACCCCAAATTCTGTGGCAAAGGAAACATGGAAACTCCTTGAAGGAACATACTGATGATGAGAATGCCTTGAAAAAATATGACCAGGGAAATGGAAGTGATTCATGTTATAGATCAAGGTGGTGTCAAACCATGTACGGAATTTGCCATATGAAAAAGGGGCAGAATGCCAACCCAGCCTCAGACCAATGGCTACTTTAAATCTAATATAGTTTGACAGTGCGCGTCGGAAATCTAACTTTTCCTTCTTGGTTTTCACATCTGCTAGTTTTTCACCCACTTCATGGCACTCAATGTAAGAAAATGCAATGGGAATGTATCTATCGACAACGATCAATTTGAAACACTTGTTTCGTGATGCCACCAGCCCCTTGCAATCTTCACTACTGAAGGGACAGTCCCCTGTTTCATCCCGTCCGTCATGACATTCAGGGCGCTGGTTACAGTGCAGGTGAGGTTGGAAATCAGAATACCATGGTACAGAACAGTTGAATAGACCATTAGGCAGCTTCACAGGCCCTTTATGCATAGGAATTACAGACAGCAACAGTATCATACCAGCATTATCATTCATGTTACAGGGAAACTCAATTTGAAGCTTTGAAGTGTTGATAATGGTAGGTGATAGACGATATAGACGGCATACTCCTTCAGTCTTTAGGAGAGCTGTGTTTGGGTCTAAGTAGTTCAGTTTTATGCAAGGACACATAAACAAGGTAAAAGGTGTCTGTTGAAAGCTTATGATGTACGCCATATCTATTTTCAAATCTTCAGTATAAAGCAGGTGTATTCTTTCATACCCTATCACATATGGAATGATCAAGCATGTGAAATCATCCGTTAATTTTTTCACGATAAAATCATGGCGTTTTATTGACTCAATAGTAACTGCAATTAGAGGTTTCCCAATGTGTACTGTCCACATTTTGTTTGAAGGTGAGTCGATAAAACTGTCATCCATGTCGTGAAAATAGCATTCTAAAAGAAACTTTTTACCCTCGCTTCTTAGATATACTTCAGTTTTCCAGTGCCTGGAATTACAGTCATGTGATAGGCGTTGTATACGAGTACGGACATATCTACCCTGGGGTACTTGCAAATGAAGTATACAGAAAGGAGTGACATGGCCGCACATCCCGTATATGACACCTGGGTGACAGCCGATGGTAATGAGGATTCTCCACAGCCAGATGCATTGGCCTGTAGGAATATGATATCCGTGCTGTTTTGACTCAGGAGATACTCCACACCTGGACAAATATCAATGATCCTCACTTGACCAGGAGTTATAGTAAGGTCTTCAGCGTTACAGCTTCCTTGATTTGAGGATATGTCGACACAGACAAAGAGGATAAACCACCTTAATTGCCAAAGCATTGTGATGCAAGGAGACAGTCAGGCGACACTGATGGCTTTGGTCAGGTGTAGTGCAGGCAGACCTTCCATCACAAGAGTCCTCAAAGCCCATGTGTTGCTGATAAATTTGTAGACCATCAGTAGATGTTTTTTTTATTTAGTCTATTTTGTAATTGTTTCTAATGTCTGGAGTGACATCTGGCAAACCCATAAACAATCAATGGGCACTATAACAAAAAAAAAATGACAAAAACTTCAAATCAATGAAATACACATTTAGTTTTCACCTGACTCTAGGTGAAAGATAACCACAATACAGACATAACAAACCCCTAAAACAAAGAAACTGATAAAAAAAAATTCACCCAAAACTTTAAATATGTAAACAATCACACACCACAATGTAAGACAATGACTGGCTGATGTAATGCTTTCAAAGTGGGATGACTGCAGGCGGAAACTCAAACATGGGCAGAAACAGAATCAGTGGGCCACAAAAGGAGGAGAAAACAACAACAACAACAACAACAACAACAACAAAAACAACACGTTTCGACCTTTTGAGGTTTTTTTTTTTTTCATACAATGAAAACAATAGACTAACAGACAGTTATCTGTCTTTGATCTGTGGGCATAATTCAGTCTTAGATGAATAACTAAAACTATGGAAATAGAACTGGAAGGGGTAGAGGCTGAAGGAAAGAAGACAGTTTAAATTGATAATGAAACGAACTATAGTAACATCATCATCATCATCATCATCATCCATCATCATCATCATCAACATAATATAATATAATAATAATAATAATAATAATAATAATAATAATAATTGCAATAACAATAGAAGAAGAGAAGAAGAAGAAGAAGAAGAAGAAGAGAGAAGAGAAGAAGAAGAAGAAGACGAGGAGGAGGAGGGAACGAAACGAAACGAAACGAAATATTAATTAAATTACCAGGGTAATGAAATAAGCAATATTAATGGGGGGTTTTTTCCCACCCAGCCCTGGGGCAAAAGCAAAGAAGTAATTCATTGCAAATCAAGGCAGATATACGTATAAGAACAAGAACAAATTAGAAAAAAAAGAAATAACTTGATAATACAAAATTGAATACAAATTAACTGCTGTCAACACCACCGTCAAACGAACGCAGTAGGGAAAAAATGAGGACATAGGGCAAACGGGGAAAAGCCGGGGAACGAATCGGACGGAGGGGTGGGGGGTGCATGGGGGAGTGTGAGGATGAAGGGGAAGGGCAGCATACAGCATCACACACACATATTACATAATGGACATTAACTTAAAACAGAAAGAATGGGGTTGGGGGGGGGGGGGTGCAGGTAGGGCAAGGTGGTGGTGGTGGGGGGACTATTAGTCGCATGTGTATACATATAGATACATGCATCCACAAACAAACATAGAAAATGCAAGATAATAAAACTAATGTTGCTTGATAAAGATAAAATGCTTATATAGTTGCTGTTGACGTATTGTGTTTTGTTGCTTGAAATAACTAATTTTCTATGCTACCTAAAAAGAATCAGCGATACGTTTTGTTTAATATTCATTGGTAAAGAGTTCAACAGAGTTCCACTTGAATAGACAGGCTAGTCTTGAACAGGTCAATTCTGGGTTTTGGGATTAGTATATTATTGGTGTATCTTGACTGATTTAATGGAAATTTTGCAATCAATGTTGAAGGTGTGCAAAACTGTTCATAATTCTATACATCATTATTGCTTTCTTGCACTGGACTTTGTAAGTTAAAGATAAAATATTTAGTTTGGTATAGTGTTATGGTGTTAATGACGACGATTTCATAAGTATAGCTATCAGAGCACGCTTGTGGATTCTATATAAAGAGTTTAGTGTATTAACACAACAAGAATCATAATGAGTTCAGGCATATTCGATAGATGATTGGATATTTGCGTGGTAAATGTGTTTACGCGCGTTTACATCTAGAATTTTTTTTAAGCTAAAATGCTTTTTGAGATACACGTTTACTTAATCCCATAATATGAGGTGACTAAGAGATATTATTGTCCAAGGTGACTCCCGAAACTGTGTGAGGGTTGACTTCATCGAACTGCTTGTCGCCGAGAAGGTGGACCAGAAGACAGATTTTGTCTTTCTTGACGTAAAGTTATGACCATATACTTTGTTTTCTGTTCATAAAGGGACATGTGATTGAGTTAATACCAGCTAACCAACTGATCAACATTCTCTTGCAATTTCATGGATAAATCATTTAGGTCAGAATGGTTAGAGTGGATAGATGTATCATCTGCAAAGAGTTCACAAAAGCCTTTGATATGTAGGGGAAGGTCATTAACATAGAATAAAAAAAAAAGAGAAAAGGACCAAGAACCTGAGCCTTGTTGTACACCAAAGTTTTGTGGTGCAAAAGCAGACAGCTTGTTGCCTATAAAAACAAATTGTTGACGATTAGTAAAAAAAAAAACAAAATGATTTTTCCGAAAGAAAGCACTTCATTAAAATTTTATCCATTTTTTCAGAAGTATTTTTTTTTTGTGAGTAGTTGGCTCTAAGTCCAGTCTTGTTGGGATGGAGCAGGTCGTGTTTTAAAATATGGGACACGAGGTATTATTAATATGCTTTTCTAGTGGTTTGGAGATAAGAGATAAATGTGAAATAGGTCTATAATTTGAAGGATTAGTTCTATCTCAGGATTGAAAAAGTGGTGCTACTTTGGCTTTCCCTAATTTGTATTGACCTTTGTAAATACTCCTTTAAACATTCAATTACACACAACTGGTTTTTTTTTTTTCTTCTGGAAATGGAGAAAATTCTAACACATGACCAGCCGCTGTGGCGAAGAGGTTAGCGTCGCGGACTCCCGGCTTGGAGGTCGTGGGTTCGAATCCCATCAGAAGTCATGTGGGTTTTTCTGCCCCGACCAGCTTCTACCCAGAGTTGAGTTTGCTGCGGACTCAGTTGGGAAGACTGGGACCACACAGTCGAGTTTCATCCACTTAATGGATGCGTTTCTGAGAGTGTTGCTCAAATTTCCTGACCAACACTGCAGGTGCCTGTATCTCTCGGGCCTGGTTGATGCTGGGATATATTATGAAAGGAAGCGTAGAGTACAGCCCTGTCATGTAGTCTCAGACTGAAATGGAAATCCGTAGCATCATCTTAATCATCCTCATTCTCATCGATCAGCATAAAAAAAGTCTCAAAATTCTGTGGCCCTTCATGCCCTGCTCTCATGGTGACCTCAATTTCGATGTCCCTCTCCACGTCTGTGGCCTTGGTTTGGTTCCATCCGGGTCGCCGGCATCGGCGAGTCCATGGGGGCTGTCGGACGGACGGACGTGGGCACCCTCCGGAGGGAGAGCTCACTCACGCCGGCTCCACGAATATGCAATTATTGTCGTCAGTAGGGGGCTTAGTAGGTGGTGTCCTGCGTATGTTAGATCAGAACAGGTGCCACTGAACACCACTGAAGTGACTTGGCGATAGTGCAGTGTCTCCTCCGGTGGGTTGCTTCTTGACGACTTGACATTGACTGCTCCCTGTGGATTGCTGGTGCCGGGGGGCTGTGGGGGCCGACTGGGCTGTGGCTGTGGACAGGGTGTCGGAATGAGCGGCGTGGGTGCACTGCCTCTGAGGTGGTGCAGAGTTTGAGACAGAAAAAAAAAAATCTAACACATGCTGTGTGTGTCCTGGTCTTGTTTGCTTTATCTTCTCTATTATCTGACTTATGCAGGTTTCTTTTATGATTTTTGATCCACTGAATTTTGATCAAACGTATAGTCTGGATTCTCTGAGCAGATTATAACAACAAACAAAGCACACAATTTTATGTGAGATCTTTCAGAGTCAATTCTGTGTTTGGTTTTTGCTGCCTAAAATAGTTTAACAAGACCTCTACATCCCATGTTTCTTTGTATTTTGGCATTGGTTTTCTCCTTTTAAAAACACCTTTCATAAACCTAACCACTAAAGGTTTAGCTCCCATAGACCTACCTCCTCCTGTAGTTTGTACAACTGATGCAATTGCTCTTCTAGCAGTATTTATGGCACTACACCTAAACCTGATCTATACAACTCTATTAGAAATTTTAACACAACATGGACATAGGTTAAAAATGGATCTTCCTGTTGTGAAGCACAGAAAATTTTCCACCTGCAGAGGTATGATTCATACTGCTGTCGTGTTGACTTCCTCCAGGAGTCACACAGGATTGCACAAGTCTCTCCATGAAATCCTTGTGCCTGGAGGGACTGCCAGATAATTTCACTGCCAAAAGCTGGATATTCTTGTGTAGAGCATGTGGAGTATCGCTGTGAGCTAGTTGCAACACTTTCTTCCCTTTTGGCAGGAGTACTGGGTTGTCTGCTAGAAGACGCAGCATCTGTGGATACCAGCATGCAGTCGGCCAGTGAGGTATGATGAGAATCCCGTCCACTTGTTCCTTTTCCATTTTCTTCAAAACTCTTTGGACAACACTTAAAGGGGGAAAAGCATATATTTTCCATTTGTTCCAACAGAATGTAAAAGCATCAATTGCTAGAGCCTCTGGATGTGGATGCCAGGGTACAAATGGTTTGATTTGGTAATCCAAACGAGATGCAAACAAATCAATGTCAGGTGTCCCCAGAGTCTTGGTATTTGATGGAATATGACTTGATTCAACTGCCATTCTGTGTTGTCATTAAATTTCAGTGACAAAACATCTGCCTCTACATTCACTTTTCCAGGAATGTGTGCCACAGTCAGCCAAATGCCTCTATCCTTACACCAGATCCTGAT
>JADBJO010032803.1:0-15316 GCA_016801955.1 Conus betulinus
GGAACAGCAATGGAAGATAGATACTGGGGGCAAGCAGATCTGGCCGGCAAGGACAGGAGGTTACTGAAGGGGGAGTTATTGAGAACATCACAAAGATGGGGATAGTTGTTTCCAGCTGGTAATGGCTGTGTATGCCTACAACGTCGAGCAGAACGAGAGAAAAGCTAGCTCATTTGAATGAGTGGAGCTGAACGGCAACGGAGGTCCTGTTCCCAGTATATTTCAGTGTCGTATCTTCCTAGAATCTTTGTCCCAGAAAAGTTGCAGGAATTTGATGAGCGCGGGCACTCAAGGATTCGAGCTCAACACGGTATTACTCGCATCGAACAGAGGAATTCCAGAGCCAACCCAAGCCAACATCCGAACAGTACTAGCCCACAGCGCAAACAATTGCCACGATCAGGAACGCCCCGTATGTCAGGG
Source organism: Conus betulinus (assembly GCA_016801955.1). Taxonomy (NCBI): domain Eukaryota; kingdom Metazoa; phylum Mollusca; class Gastropoda; order Neogastropoda; family Conidae; genus Conus; species Conus betulinus. Next base: position 424 of record JADBJO010032803.1, read on the forward strand.
ACCGAGTCAAACAGAAGTGTCTGTGTGGACAGTGACATGATGGCGTGGTCCAATGGTTGAGTGGGACACCATCAGAGACAAGAAAAAGGACGGGAACGTAGAGCGTTGGGCGTCCAAACGTAACACCTGCTTAAAATACAAGGAAACACAGGCGACAACTACTAGGACTGACAATGATTTATAATTGACACAAAGTCTATAAAATGAAAATAGAAAAATGGGTGTGAAATAATAATAAATCATGCACTAATCAAAATATGCGATAAAAAAGAAGAGAAATGTAATTGAAGGGGTAATAATGAAAGAAGATAAATAAGATGTGTTTTTAAATCATAACGACAACTCCCAACGGGAGTTTACCGGGGACAATAACGAAGCCTTTCGAACGAATAACTCTGGATTGAAAAGAGCCTGGCAAAGAGTAAATCCTCCGTCCTGCTGTAAACGCGAATTTTTATTTTTTCCCTGTGAGTTTTATTAGTTCTTTTTTAAATACGCCGGGTCATTAATTAACCAGTTTAGTTTAGGCCTTTTTTTTAAATTCTTAAGTTAAAACAATTTTTCCCGTTGAAATTTGCTAGAGTGGCTGAACAAACCGTTGACAGTGAAACGTGTCAACATGGCCCCCATCTTTGTTCTAACACTTCGGCGTCATACTTCAGAGCTTGCGGATTGAGGAAAGTTACACATGATTCAGTCTCACGCGTCATTACGTCCCTGCAAACTGTTGTTGGTGTTTCTTACAAGACTGGCATCCATAAGCCTGGAAACCCAAGACATCTTTCGGGATCCCCAACCAACTCTGGAGAGCAGGAGGTAACGTCAGGAAACGACCTTTGGCCAAACTACACCCTCTGTCCGGTCAATTGCCCTTCTGTGTTGACTCTGCTGTTGTCCGGCGAGTAAACACAAAAACCTGCCCCCACATCAAAAAGAACATATTCCGTGTGGTATGGTGTGTCCAACATTGAAGAACTATTCCATGTGATCCTGAAGCAGTGCTGATGCTGGAGTTGCCTGTGCATAACTGTTAGTATTTGGTAGCCACAAATCATGCATCGAGGCTGTTGTTTCATCAACTCTGAGTACTAAAACCGACCAAGTATACAGTGGATCCTGTCACAAATGTGCAAACTACTACCAACCCCTAGCTGATCTTGACACTCTAGCGTTGACTCCTCCACCCTTCCCATCACATGTTCAGTCCACTCAAGGCAAGCAGCCCCAAGTGTGAGAATAGATTGGGCACAGAGAGTAAGGAAAACCGCCAGTCACTTTAATTCAGCAAATACTCACTCTATACCAGACCCCTCCCCCCCCCCCCCAACACACACACACACACAAGCAGCAGCCTTCAATTGGCCAAGATGGGACAAATAACCCATAACAGCCATGTTTATGACCTGCCAAGGAAACAAAACTTCAGGTATCTTAAACCTCAACTGTCAGAGTGTGACCAGAAAGGGGGCAGAGCTAGCTGCAATGATAAACTACATAAAACCAGATGTAGCGTTTGGAACAGAGTCGCATCTGGATAAAGACATCCTCTCCGCTGAGATCTTTCCGGTGAACTATGAGCCCTAACCGAAATGACCGCAATCGATTTGGTGGAGAAGTCTTCATTCTAGTCCACAAGAGCCTTGTATCGTCAGAGTGTAAAGATCTCAAGGCTGACTGCGAGCGGGTATGGGCAAAAGTTCATCTTCAGGCGGGGGAGATCTCCTCCTTGGATGCTTTTACATGCCCCATCGAAACCTTCATGATCTCAGTGAGCTGGACAAGATCCTGAAGAAGATCACAACGAGGGAGAAACCAGAAACAAGTCATCTTGGCTGGGGACTTCAACTGCCCGGATATCGACTGGGATGCACACACAGTCCTGCCAAATGCTAGCGACCCAGCTGTACAGGAAGAGTTTTCTAAACATTACATCAGCAGCGCACCTGACTCAAATCCATGACCAACCCACCCAAGAGGAAAACATGATCGACATAGTCTTTGTTTCCAACCCCTCCCTAGTTAATCCACAACAACTGTCCCTGGACTCTCCGACCATGAGGCAGCGGTGACTGATTTTGATACCCGCCCAAAGTGAAGGAGAAAGCTAGGAAAGATAGGTACTTCTTCTCAAAAAGCAAAGTGGGAGGACACTGACAGAGATTTAAAACCCCTATCAGAGATCACTGTACCTAACGAAATAAAAAAGAAGGGGCCAATGTCACAGTCTTGCGGAGGATTTCAAAACTAAACGATCCTGACTACTGTAGAGAGCATGTCCAGAGCAGAGAAGCATGTCCCATCTGCACTCCGTGAAGAACAGGATTTATCTCCCATGGGATCAAGGGCATCCGCAACTCCTGAAAAAAAGAAGAGGCTATATCGAAGGGGCCAAGAAGACACAGAACTGACCAACTACCACATTCTGCAAAGAAGGAATGTAGGGGGCCATGAGAAGGGCAGAACAGCACAGTACGTCACCAAGTCCACATCAACAGGAAGGCATGAAAGAGAAGAATAGTAACCTTTTTGGAGGTATATGAATGATGCATCGCGCCACGAGAAAACACTGGGTCAGCCCCCCTGAATTGATGGTGCAACACTCCGCAGCGACAGCCCCTCTAAGGCTAGACTTCCTAAACTAGTTCAGTGTCCCGTCTTTGCAAAAGAAGATGGCTCACCCCCCCCCCCCCCCCCCCCTCAACATCCCCCCCATAAACAGATGCAAGGGCCAAGGATCCCCAACTATTGACGACCTGACCATCAACACAAAAGGAGTTCGCTAAACTTCTGCGCTAAATCTCAACCCCTCAAAGGCCTGCGGCCCAGATGGATATCCCCAGTAAGATCCTAAGGACTTGTTCTGGCAGACCCTGGCTCCAGCCCTAACCTGTATCTACAACCACTCTCCCTGTCCACTGGAGGTCTTCCTGATGATTGGCTAACCGATACAAACGTATCCAGTGTGTACAAAAAAGGGGATAGAAAATAAGCAGAGAACTATAGACCCATACCATTAACGTCTGTAGCCCTGCAAACTGCTGGAACATATTATCCTGTCAACCAACCTGCACGAACACCTGGAAGAAGTACAACATCCTCCTCACTGACAAGAAACCATGGCTTCAGATCTGGTTATTCCTGGTGGGTACTCAACTGCTCACTACAAAACGCGAGACTGTTCTGGAGTCCTCTACGCCGAAGCAGGGAGGATACAGACTGACTGTCATGACTTGTGATTTCAGGCAAAGGGCCTTCAAGATACCTTGCCCTATACCAAACCGTCCTCCACAAGTTGCAGCACTACTAGCCACTCCGAGTGTCCTTTGTTCGAATCAGTGGTACACAGCTATCTTGACCCAAAGAAACTATGACGGGTGGTCCTGGAGGGGGAATCCTCTGAGGAGCTGCAGTCCAGGTCGGGGAGGCCCCACCCCCCACCATCCCAACCCCCACCCAAGGTACAGGTTTTGAGGTTCTGCTGCGTTCCCATGCACATTAAACAGACTCCCCTGCTCTGTGACATCAAAAGTATTTGCCTGTTTGTAGACCAACTTCCACTGTGCGGGCTGGGGGGGGGGTGCGTCAAAAAGTATGCGTTCGCGGGGAGATGACTGGCGGGGGGGGGGGGGGGGGGGGGGGGGGCTGGCTCTTACCGAAAAATACTCTCCTTATCAGCGACCATCCTCACCTCCAAGCAGACCTCCCAGACTGGAAGTGTGGTCCAACGACTGGACAATGAGTGTAAACACACAAAATGCTACGGTACCCTCCCACTCAAGGCCAACCCTTCCTACTTCTGACTTCTGCTGCTCTGTGGAGAGGTTCTGAAGCATGTGAGCCACAACAACCCATACCTTGCGCTTCCGTCATCCTCCTCTGATCCTGAAATGGTCGAACCCACAACAAACAACATTCTTTCATAGAGTGGGGTCAGGTGCTTGGATATCCCTGACTGAGCTACCTAGAGAGCTTGCCCACAGGAGTGGTCGACGACTGGCCTACATCGACTCCTTGTCTGATCAACCTGCTGGTACATACGTTGCGCACTACGTTTGTGGATCCATACTTAAAGAAGATAATTGATCAGCTGTATTGAGGGCAACGGCAGCACCACGCGCTTGCTTCATCCCAGCATCCGAAAATACTACAGTTCTAGAGAGTGGCTGCTGTCAACAAAGAGGCTACTGAGCTGGCTGGGCCTTCCCCCCTACCAAGAATGGCAGGAAGCAATAACGGCCTCACCCACTGCTCTACAATAAACTCAGCCATGTGCTTCAATCAGGCCATGCCGCCAATGAAAATTCCTGATCCCCTTCAACACAGAACTAGCCGGAAAAATCACACCCCACAGCATTTAAAAGTCTTCTTAGCGAAGAAAAACCACAACATCGTATACAACGCCATGCGGTCAATAACACCAAGGGCTACTCAATTACCAGATGTCCACTTTCAGAGCAGCACAGATGCTCCTTTTTCGTAAAGTACCCAGCTGAGGGATCATGGAAACCACCTTGAAGGAACAACATTCCGGGGCCAGGGGGGGGGGGTTCGTCTCGCACCTGGCACACACAGCAGGGTGGGCAGGGTGGTTCGTCTAGGCAGCCCTCCACTAAACCCGATACTGTAGCATTACTTAGGTTTGTAGGGCTACTAGGTGGGGAAAGGGTGGGGGTTGGTGTGTCCCCCTTTTTTTTGTGGGTGGTGTGGGGGGTGTGGTTGGGGGGTGGGGGGGGGGGGCGTTGGCACTAACCTTCTGGTAGGGTCAGGGGCCGTACTGGACAGGTATGTGTCTGTATGTGCAAAGGCGAAAAGTAGTAGCGATCCGGCCAGCTCAACACCTAGCTAGTCTGTAAGAGAAAAAGAGAGACGGAAATGAGAAGAAGGAAAAACATTTTTTGTTGTTTGTTGTCTTATTGCTCTCCTCCTGTTTTCTGTCCCGCCATAATAATCAAGTTTGTTTCCAGCAATGTATGCATCTTGATGGTCCAGGATCCGAGTAACAGTACACATTATGAACGTACTTGTAACTTTTTGTGCCCATACACTACTTTATATATATATAAAAGTGTCCTGGGCAAAAAGTCCAATTACATTTACATAAGGACTGCGAGCTCACAAACATCGTTACTCGCTCTAGGCTGTCAATAACAGAGAAGTGAGAATGGCATTCTTTGAGAGAGAAATCAATGGCGGAGTGGGAAGTGTGGTGATTGGTGTAAGGGGTGGGGTGATTTGTATAGATCTTTCTGTGTTGCTTCATTTAGATTTCCCACTGTTATGTCTGATGTTTCCTTTAACATGCTCCGCGTTACTTCATTTAGATTTCCTAACCGTTATGTCTGATTTCCTTTAACATGCTCTGTTCACCGTTTGTGGCACTACCAGTCTCTCCGGTTCACATTCGGCAGCATCACCTGTCGAATGCACGGCGCAATTTAATCTTCGAGTGATACCTCAATAATGCAAAGGGACGCTACTCCATTCTTCCTCCCGAACGATTCCTGCTGGTTTCGATTCCAAAATCGCCGGATCCTTCACATGTCCAGATCTAACTTGTGAAACAGGCACGCTTTTCGCTTCTGATCCTCCACAAGACTGACTAAGAGAGAAAAAGACCGGTTCCTACAACTGTGGCAACCCGAGTGTGCTAGACGGCCTAGCGCACGAGCTCGATAGTGTGCGCGCGCCATTTACAAATCGCGGGTCTCGCCGATAATCTTGAGCTCTGTCTCGATCACTTACGTCATGTTTTGCAAACTCTGTGAAGTCTAAAATTCCTTGTTCAAGATGTGGTTTTCACAACTTGCAAACACTGACGGTCTCCGCTTCGCCTTCAACATTATTTTGTCATTGCCGATTGCAGGTGCAAGCAAAAATAGTACGCCCTACAAACGAATGCAGTGCGTGTTGAGCCGACATTTGCGACAAGGCCAAAGGGACGCTATATCCATTCTTCACAGAAACAACTCGTCACTTCTTTTCGATTTCCAAATCGATCACATGCTGAACAACGTTTATAGCTTGGAATATAACGATGTGACATGGATGGACTCAAACTGATCGATTTCTGTTGCTACCACAAAACTGAGCAGGTTTCCCATTCCCATTCCCTCCTGATGCATCCATTACAAAATTCCATGTCGACTTGTTGCCGGCGACTGCTGAAGTCTGACAACAGCGCGGGCCTGCGGCTGCCAGGTGTAAGAAGCCGTCCATTTAATCATTCTTCCTTTCAATCTTAAACTTCAGTGTTTCCTTTTAGACTACCCCTTCTTGACGAACTACAAATTACAAATTTCTGTTCCTGTCACGACTTGTCTTGAATCCATCCCGCAACGTTTCCTAAAACGCCCGACTAGGAGGCCTACAAGTATGCTAAGCCTATAAGCCACCACTGTGACAGCCCGCCACGGGGGTATCCCTATGCACGGGTTTTTAACACCGACGGTCATAATGCCCAGATCTTGTAAGCGCCAAGTCCTAAAAAAAATTAAAAAAAAAAAAAAAAAAAAGAAAGAAGAAAGAAAGAAAGAATCTAAAGTATGTACAACGAAAACTCTTGTTTGTTCTTTTCACCGAGATTGGTGCCGAGTGCTGCATAGCTCTTCAAGGAACCCTCGCTACATCGGACCCAATCAGATGCAACCGGATTCAGTCGGACCAAAGACACGTTACGCCCTCCGCATGCAGTCACTGTCTTTGGTCGGACCCATCCGGATCGGGAAACACAACACTGGGCCTACTATGCCCTGTCTAATGTTTTTAACTGGGATTGTTTTCACGAAAAAAAAAAAATCGTAATAAATAGCCTAACTTTGCATCACTGATTTCACTTTTTTTTTTTTCAGTATAAGCTTTACCTGGTGTGTTGTGTGTGTGTGTGTGTGTTGTGGTGTGTGTTGTGTGTGTGGTGTGTGTGTATGCGTGCGTGCGTGTTGTGTGGGTGTGTTTCTGTGGGTGTGTTTCTGTGCGCGCGTGCGTGTGTGAGTGCCGCGCGCGCGAGAGAGACACGCTTTTTTTTTTTTTGATCTCCATAAGCAGCACGTCACGACTCGTCACTAGATCGGACACGAAAAAAAGCCATAACGAAAGCCAGCGAGTATCTACATTCCAGAGAGCAACTTGCCCAGGCTATGTGCATGGCATTTCCAAACCGAACGCTGTGTGTATCACCGTTCTCCAAAACCAACGCCATCATCTGAAAGGAAAGCTGGAGTCCTCACTGATACCATTTTTTGTCAAGGACAGAAGATGAACTAGATTTGAAGGCGAAGACAGCTCTGGATACTATGGCCGACAGCTGACATATCAAAAGAAAAATACAAGTGGGAAGGATTTTCTGCAATGAATTAAAGAACGGTGGCCCAGTCATGCGAATCGCACTGTAAAAACCTTTACGAGCTGAAAAACCCAGCGACTGCCCATTCTCATTAACGAACTCACACTACCATGAAAAGCACCAGGCAAAGTTATTAAAAGAGCAATCATGGGCATGGCAATGTTAGACTGGTACCAACACCCCCACCCTGCAGAAAAACGATGATGCCTGGATGGCAATGATTCATGGTCAGAGAAAACGAAAGGTCTTTCTGGCCTCATGATCCGGGGTTTTTCTGAGGGAAAATGCAGATACCTTCAGCTGACGGCCTGCTCACATCAACCCTGATTGTGGGAAAACAAACGACTGAAAATTTATGCCCCTCAGCTGCAGGTATTTTCTTTCTTCCAGACATACACGCAGTTGTACGCGGGACTCTGCCAGCGCCGCTGTCACACTATTCTCTGTGTCTGCTATTGCGCCAGAATTAAGTACCATTATTTGTCATTTTCACTTTGGTTTTATCTTTGCTTTACGTTTATCATCTCCTCCCCTCCCCCTCCTTAACGTGTAGCTGGTCGAGTCCAGACTGAGCCGAGTGAGGTTTTATAATTTCCTATAACCTTCCACTCCCCACCACCCCACCACCCCACCCCCCCGCCCAGGCCCCTCCTCAACGGGTAGCTGTCGAGCCAGAGCCGAATGAGATTTTCAATAATTTTTCTATCCATAACCTTTCACCACGTCTACTGTAGTTATGTCTTTCCACTTGGAGATATGAGACAATATGTTTTGCGGGGGGGGGGGGGGGGGGGGGGGTAGGGGGGAATGGGGGGGGGATTGAAATTGAATTAATCTTTTAATGATTATAATGCTTTGATGAGTTTGTGCTGGGTGAACACAATTTGTTTAACGATTATCGACAATTTGTTACGGTGATGCTACGAGATGAGCCGCAAGTTACCATATCATAGCGTAGGTGACGGCGCCTTCAACGGTAGTTTCTTGCCCCCATTCCACACCCCCCCCCCCCCTCCCTTCCCTCATCCCTCTCCTCTCTCTCTTTCTCTTCCATACTCAATTACGTACCGTTCGAAACCCTTTGTTTTTGGAGATTGTACAACATGTTTTGGAATGAAGATTATTCAATGCAAAGTTAAAGATCGTGACAACGCATTTTGATTCGAGGATAGGGATCTGACCCATCGTCTGCTGTAGGCCGTAAAAGCTGCTCTGTTACAGAAGTAAGGTCAGCAGATTAGTTTCGGGTTCACGCGCATCCAATGTGACTAGCTTTGACCATGCTCCAGATTAAAGTTGAAGCACCAACTTTCCAAAAAATTGTCGATCGGTGCGGACAGCAAACTTTAGCGGAGTCGCCTGACGGGGTGATTCGGTTTTTGAACTCGACTCGCCCACCTGCATTTGCGTTTTTCCTTGGGCGAACCAAGCGACGAATAATTATATTTGAACCAGGTTCTGGTAAGGCCTACAGGACCGAGGTGACATCACATACTACAGTAGCACACTGTTTGAACGACCAGCGGCTGGGGATGCTACTCTTCTAAGCTGCGATACACAATACAATGTTGTTATAGACAGACGAGTTGACGGTCGCTCGATTCAAAGCAAAGCCAACAGCAATTTGAAGTGGTTTTCGTTCACGTTATGTCATTAGTTCCATTACCAGCATTGAGCACGTCCAGAGATAATAGAGCGAAGGAAACGAACTGAACGTAGACGAAATGTTTAATAATTTTACCCAGGGTAATGAGATAAGCAAAGTGTACAATTGCTTTTTTTTTTCCAACCCCATCCCTGGGGAAAAACACGAACAACAAAAAGGAGAAAATAATAAACATTGCAACACCTGAAGCTCGGAAGGGTTTGTCAATGTAAAAAATCATTATGCAACTACATGGAAAAAAGTTTGATACACAAATCCATAATTAAACGCGATAAGATAGAGAGAGAGAGAGAGAGAGAGAGAGAGGCGAGAGAGAGATACGAAGTATTTAACCGAAAGAGATGAACTGTAATAATTCAAAAAGTCAAAACATGGCAGACAAAAAACCACAACACTACCCTATTGGGTGTATGTTCATGCAGGATGGGGTGGAGATTATGATATTGGATGGACGCGCGCACGGGACGCGAGGCGACGCTACCCCACCCAAACACTAGAGAGAGATAAAGAGAGAAGCAGGAGAAGAGATCGCCTGAACAAGATCGAAATGCTTGAATTGGGCCGCGTGGCGCGCATCTTTTGGAGAAACTAGCAATGGAGTAAGGTGTGGTCGGTCGTCCCATCAAGCACAGGACCCCCCAACCAAACCCATTTTTCAAAATTAGCGATTCAATTAACGTGGAGTTACAGCAATTTCCCGTCTGTGTTCTTCCTTAATTAGAATGAAAAGTTCCGTGAGAGCAGAAGAGTTTCGGTTAGATGAAGATCTTCAGGTCGCATCTGAACATCCCCAAATGCTTGAATGCGCCTTCTTTGGGAAAGAGGATAGACTAGGTGATTATGTTTTGTTCAAAACATTCATCTATTTGATAGCTGGATGTTAGCAATCCCTCTGTGTTTTGTTCTTTTTTTTTATCTCCTTAATTCCGTTGGTGAAAGTCTTTAATTCTTCAGTGTATCACTCAGTTTACATCAACCGTGAACAATGCAGCGTCAACAAGACGCGGAGACGAATGTCGCTTAACGGCCTGTCTGTGTCATCCCCTGTTCCGGCACGGACAAGCTTACCTGTCTATCCCTTAGTTTTAAAAGCAAGTGTGGGAACAGTGCCTCTGGTTACACATAGTACAAAGAGTAGCAGAATTAGTAGTGACTAGCTCACACCACTAGCCCTGGCCTCGCGCATGTCCCTATTAACATACTGATTTAGCACTGGGGTCTGGTCTCACACACACACACACCATACACACACACACACACTAAAGTCAAATCACTACCAATTCTCCAAAATTTTATCTTGTCCAGATTTTAATGTTTATAGTTGACTTCTAATTTTCTTGCGGTAATTAAGAGTAAAACAAACAAAAAATTCCAAATGAATGTTATCAATAACAACGAGGGGAAGGCTATCAATGTGAGCAAACATATTCTCTGCGATTGCCTGTGCACGCGGCCAACGCGCGCGCGCGCTCCTCTTTCAGTTTGTCGGCACCACGGTATAGTAGCCAAGGTGTGGGCATCAGAAGGGAAAGCGGAGGGGCGGGGGCGCGGCGGGAGAGGGGGGTGGGGGGGGCGGGGCGGGGGGGCGGGGGGGAGGAGACATGACCAGTTCTGGTACCTGACGGCACTGCTCCAAGTCTTAACCTATAGTCCTGCAAGACAGGCGACCATTCCGTCCGAGTTCAAGCGTCACCTGATCGATTGGCGCTTATCAGGTGCCTGCAATCGAAATGAAACCCTATCCAGCATACCATGCTGTGGTCGGATAGCGTGTGCACAGACTCGGGCCCTGTACTACTGTTCCAGTGCCACTGCCGATGGTGCCGAGTTGGGACACAGGGACCGCCACTGTCTTGATGCTGAACAGCGCCTTGAGCGAGACGCATGTTACCTAGATCTTCGATACGAAAAGCATGGCAAGGCGTGGCGCTTCAAGAGCAGGGCTTTAGGCGGCTAGGACGATCGTTGATGGCGGAGGGAGACACGGGCTATGCTATGGACAGCAGCCATGTGTGAAGCGATAGTCTGCGACGTTTAAGGTTGAAGTCGGGTATTATGGCGGCCGCGGGAAGACGGAAAGAAATGCTAGTCCACTTCTGTTGAAAACGAATCTTCCCCCGTTTTTCACAGTTGTTGGCTTTTCTATTTACATATTATTACTCCCATAATATTGCCCTCACAACTACAAGTCAATGCGCTTTACAGTTTGTATCCGGCGGGTGGCCCCCCCCCCCCCCCCCCCCCCCCCCCCCCCAAAAAAAAAAAAAAAAAAAAAAAAAAAAAAAAAAATCATGAAGGAAAACAGCAGTATTCCCAGAGTTGCGGGTGGGTGGCGGTCATGTCTGTGTTCTGGCGGCTCAGCAAATCGGCGCGCCGCGCGAAGTGGTCCTACAATTATATTCACAGCCGACAGATGTCCGCTCCCAACGAGTAAAGGAAGAGGCAGAAAGCTGGCACTGCACACTATCTGCATTTCTCTGGCACTGAGAGAATTTGCTTGATTGTCAAGCTACAGGCCGGAGCGTTTTTTTTTTTTGTTTTTTGTTTTTTTTAGTGGAGGGTGGGGTAGAGGGACTAAACCTCAGTTTCCGATATCAAATGCAAGGGGCCGTTTGGACAGACGTGTGGCGCCCGCCGGAAGGACAACTTCGCAAAACGCCGGCTGCGGCCGAATTTAAACCAAATTCTTGTCGCGGGGCTTAGCAGGTGGTGTCCGCGTAGTGTTGGATCAGAACAGGCACCACTTATCACCACCGAGGTGGACTCGGACGAGTGGTGTTTCCCTCCGGTGGGTTGCCGCTGACAACTGACATGGCTGCCCTCTGTGGATTGACGTTACCGGGGGCTGCGCGGGACGGGCGGGACTGGGGCGGACGGAAAAAGAGGGGCGGGGGGGGGGGGGGGGGGCCGGAAAGAGCGGCGGGGGTGTAAAAAAAGGGCAAAATGGCACACATAACACATAAAAAAAAAACTGACTGAACCTCTACCCATCCCACCCTGTGTAACTTCGCCTCCAATCGTCTTAGTGGTTCTGCTTGTAGACTAAGTCGAGAAGGGGGGGAATGAGGTCGGGGGTGTTGGGTGTGTGTGGGGGGAGGGGGGGGGGGTTGTTTGTTTGTTTTGTTTGTTGGTGTTGGTGGTGTTGTTTGTTTTGTTGATGTGCTTGTTAGGGTGTTCTTTGGTGTTTTGTTGTGGGCGGTGGTTGTTGTGGATGGGTTTTGTTTGTTCGATCTCGTTTTTGGTTTTTCGTTACGCTATTTGTTTAGTTTCATGTTGTTGTGTTCGGGTGTGTGTTCTTGTGCTTTATTGGTCCTGTTGGTTGGCCGCCAGCTGCGTGTTGTTTGTTTGGTGTTTGTTTCCTGGTTGTTGTTGTTTGTTTGTTATAGGGTGTGTTTGTTTTGTGTTTTTTCGTTGTTTGTTTTTGTGTGTGGTTGTGTTTTGTCTCATTGTCTTGGGTGGTTTGTGGGTTTTTGTTGGTTGTTGTGTGTTGCTGGGGTTGGTCTGGGGTGGTGTTTGTTGTTTTTGTGTTTGGGTTTGTGTTTGGTGTTTTTTTTTTGGTGTGTTGTTGTTCGCTGTTTTGATGTTGTGTTTGTTAACTTAGTGTTGTTTGTGTGTTTGTTTTGAGCTACGGTACTGGGGCGGGAGGGGGGGGGGGTTCTCGAATGAGCGGAGTGTGCGCTTGTTTGTGTTTGCCAAAATGGCAGTGTTTTTGTTCACTGTGTTTAGTCAAAAAAAAAAAAAAAAAAAGACTTTGAACTGAAACCTCTCCCATCCTAACCCGTGTAACTTCGTCCTCATCGTCTTTAGTTTTTCTGTTTTTTGGTGTTTGTTGTGACTAGTGTCGAGAAGGGGGGGGAATGCGGTGTGGGTGTGGTGTGGTGTGTGTTGGACCGTTTGTGGGGGGGGGGGGGGGGGTTTAAGTAGTGTGTTGTTAGTAGCATTGTTGCGTATCCGCCTTTCTCCCTCCACCCTTCATCAACCAAGAACACTTTCGGCCCGTGGACAAGTTGGATGACTTGTCAACTGGGTCCACAGGCAAAACTCGAATCAAACCGCAAAGACAGCCAAGTTCACACCGTTGCTGGTAAAGTGTTATTATCTGAAGCCAGAATCTCTCTGCTGGTTGAGCACCGGACTGTCGACTCCCTTAATCGCTGGTTCGAATCTCCGCCGGGCTGTTGTTTTTTCCGCGGTACAGAATGACTATGCCCTCGGAATTCGTTTTGGTACAGAGCAAGTCTTAGTACAGACTCGCAGTCTTTCGGACGAGGCCAAACCGAAGTCCCGTGTGTATGCATGCGTAAACTGAAAATTTTGCACGCACAGAAAGATGGAAAACGGAAGAGATAAAACATGAATACTGCACAACAGTGAAACAGTCAGCATGTTGAAGTTGGCTTGCCTTGTTCAAAGAGAAAAGAACTAAGAGAGAGAGAGAGAGAGAGAACTGAATGCCAGACTAACTTACCATCAAAACCGTCCATCACTGTGGTGTCTCTAGAAAAGCACACCAAAGATTACACCGTGAAAAAAAGCTCTGCAAACAGTAACCAATCCAGACACAGTAACTGTCCAACGCAGAAAGGGCCGATTTTCGCGGGCTTTTGTTTTTTTATATCCAACATAAATTGTCAATTTCACTTTTGCACACGGTGAACCGCGGGAAGCACTTGAGGTTGTCGCCTGATAGTTCAGTCGGTCCCAGTCTCCACAGGGCCTATGTCGTCTGCTGCCTGCTTTTAGTTGTGTGCAGCAGTAGTAGTAATACTTTCATTTTACGTCTTTTCACAAAATAATAATGATATAAGACGATGCTCTGTGTGTTTGTAAGTGCGTGTGTGTACATGTCTTCGAGTTTTAAAAAAACAAACAAAAAAATAATGAACCAACGTCTGTTTTGCGTATGCGCGTCTTCTTTTCGTTAGGCAGCCAATAAAATTTTTGCGCGGGAAACCAACTGTTGCACCGGTCGGGGAAAAAAAAAGGGTGAGTGTGGGAGAGAGGGGGAGTGATAGATTCATGGGGAGGAGACAAGACAAGACAAGACAAAATTCTTTATTTACGAGATAATAGATAAGCACTAACGTGCTTTTTTACATCCAGTCCTCGCCCTGAGTAGGGACTACAACATGCGTGTGAAATCAAGGAAGGTGAAGAGAGATTGCGAGCGTCGTTACCGGCTCAATGCTTGCCACCCACACACACGCACACACCGCAGCCACATGTGACGGGATGTAGGCAACGCCCAGTCCTGCTTACGCATGCTCCCCAGCGCATGTCGAGACGGTTTGGGGTGGGGTGGGGGGGGGGGGTCGCGATGAGAGCTCGGAGAGGGGGAAACTTTAGTAACCGGACTAACCCCATCCCCACCTCTCGGTCGGATTGCAAAAACAGCCCCCCCCCCCCCCCCCCTTCTTCTTCAAAACCCTCCCTGGGATTTCTTGTCTCTCTTTCCACCCTGTGCAAAACGGAGTAATTTGGGAGGCGGCGGAAATCCCCTCCCCTCATCCCACCCCGGCTCCTCCGTTTCCACATTGTTTTGGGAGGGGACAATCCTCCCAACCTCCGCATCTACCCCCCCTCCCCCCCTCCCCCCGCCCTTCCACCCCCTGTTGTGCAACATTGTGGGAGATGAACTGCCCTCTCCGCGCATTTACAGCAGTTGAAAACCCCCTCCCCTCATCAACCGGCCCTGCATGTGACAGGAGAAAGGTCGGGAGGGTGGTGGGGGTGGGCGCATATCAACATTTCAGTGCTTGTGTGGTACATGTATGTGAGTGTGTATGTGCGGCCGTTGTTTACACATGACGGCCTGGGACTGATTGGTACTGGCCACATTGGGCCTTAGACCTAACGGCGTTGTTTACACATGACGGCCTGGGACTGAG
>JADBJO010032804.1:0-2500 GCA_016801955.1 Conus betulinus
CGCATGCACACACGACAGTTTTGTCGGAATAGAAACGTAGCTGTTGTTCCGTGCGAAGGATTTCCGGCGGAAGAAAACGCACGTGCAATGTAAATGAATCTGTCAAAAACGTCTTTTCCGAACCAGGCAAGAAAAATCTATATTTTGCGATATACGGACACTTTGTTTTTTTTTTTCAGTCATCAAGTATGACAGATAAACAGTGTATGCGCAGACAGAGGGGAACTGTGAGAGGGGCGGAAGTGTCAAAATGGGTGATTTTTTTTTTTTTTTTTTTAAAGGTGTTTTTTTTTTCCTATCGATTTTCTTTCTTTTTTTTCCACAATGGGAAAGACCAAGGTTGGGGAACGAAGGAAGGTGGTTGCAGGGATTAGTGGGGGAAGGGAGAGATGCTCCAGTGTGATTTCAACGCTGTTATATGGCTGTGAAACCTGGCATCTGAAGACCACCCAGTGGAGGAAACTCGACGCTTTTGATACTAAGTGCATAAGTAAGACCTTGGGCATCAAATGGTTGCACTTTCTTTGTGCACTTTATACCAAAAACGTCAGGGAGAGGTCCAAACAGCTCCCCGTGTCAATCATTGTCTGCCGGTGGCTCCTCCACTGGCTGGGTCATGTCTTGAGATTATCCCCCTTCAAGACTTGCACACCAGGCTCTTAAATGGACCCCAGCAGGCCAGAGAAAAAGAGGACGACCCGGGATGAGCTGACGACAGACAGTGGAGAGAGACCTCAGACTCGTTGACAGAGGATGGAGTGACACCAGCAGACTGGCTGAGGACCGTGCACAGTGGAGCGACTTGACTGCCTCATAAGTTGCAAGACGCAGGAGCATCTAAGTCTAAGTAGGATGAGATGCTGTATCCACGTGCACAATGTACAAGAAAAGACTTGCAATAGAGAGGAAAGGGGAAAAAATAATGAAAAAGAAAAACGAGATGCATGTATATATATATATATATATATATATATATATATATATATATATATATATTGAATTATAAACAAAGCTTGCTCTTATGTCTCAGATTATAGAAATAGGGGGGTGACAAGCCTTCATATCTGCAGTGGTAGGTGATTCTGCCTAACTGACAGTATGTGCTTGAGTGGGTGAATGGGGAATAAATAAATGCTTCTCAAAATGAACCTCAGCAAGCTTGCTGAAGGTTCATTTTGAGAAGCATTTATTTATTCCCCATTCACCCACTCAAGCACATACTGTCAGTTAGGCAGAATCACCTACCACTGCAGATATGAAGGCTTGTCACCCCCCTATTTCTATAATCTGAGACATAAGAGCAAGCTTTGTTTATAATTCAATATTTCTTGCAGTCATTGCAACACCTAGCTGCTCTGTAAATTGCTGGAATGGTGCTCAGTACTTATCCTTGGAATTTATTGTTTCATTATATATATATATCTATATATATATATATATATATATATATATATATATATATATATCCAAACATCCAGCAGCCAGCCAGCCAAAGGTCCATCCGTCTGCCCATCCTTCAATCCATGTAAATAGGTAGATAGACACCCAGCCAGAGCGACTGACAGTGTCATTGCTTGCTTCCTTGATTGATTGATGTAGATATATATTTACATGCATACATACATTGACACCGAGATATATAAACGGAGACATAGAAATAGAGAGAGAGAGAGAGTTAAACTGACAGATAGATAAACAGACAGATAGCTAGATAGACAAATGGATAGATAGATGGACAGATAGATATATAGATAGACACAGACAGCTAGATATATAGATGTTACAGAGAGCGTGGTAGAGAGGAAGAATAAAGAAGAGATGTTGACAGCGATTTGCGTGTTCCTATTTCCCCCTGTCTCATTCACCCATTTCCCCACCACACTCACATCCTGCAAACATACAGTTTTAGTGGGCTCCCCAGAAAGGACATTTATTTAACCAATGTTACCCTGTTTCCTCCCAAATCAGAGAACTCACTCCCAAGCTACATACATAGTCTTTAGTTCACGCAGACCCAGTACCAACCCCACAGACACTGAGTTTCAAAGTACATTGCTTCATACGCTCAGCACAAACGGGTTTTCTCTGGCTTCGACTCCAGCCACCCCTGGGCGAGACACCAAGACTGGGGAGGACCTCCTTGTCCCCTCCCACAGCAGCAGCAACTCTCTCTCTACACTTCGGCCGTACCCCGCCAGCCGGAAGACGTACAGCCGCCTATGTCGTCCCTTCAGCCAGACCTCCAGTCCGCAACAAGGACCCCCTTCTCCAGCACGGAGCTATAGACATAAGATAAACCTCCTAAGACTGTGTTCTCCAAACACTAAGAGGTTAGACAAGTCCCAGTCGGCTATATTTCTGGAATCATTTAACGTCCGCACCACTCTACAAAGTCTACGGCAGACGGGCCTCATTCCAGTATCACAAATAACATCAATTATTAACCCACCTGACAACACTATTTCCTTCTGTGCCCATTCTCAGAAGCAATCTCTCAACT
>JADBJO010032804.1:5000-12500 GCA_016801955.1 Conus betulinus
GTCCCTCACTCAAGAAGTTGTGATAGTTCGAGTGAGAGTGGTGTGGTGAAGGTGAACTAACAGCGGGATGGTAGACTTGAGCACCTGGCGGGCCAGAATTGGTCAATTTGGATTCAAAGTGAAATGTAGGTCAAGTCAGGTGTGTCTGAACTACAACACGGCAGGTGACACGGAACGTTGGGCATTGAGTGATCTCCTCCTGGCGACTGTGTTGTGTTTACTTTTTGGGACAATGTGCTACAGCGTCGTGGAGAATGTGAAAACTGTCTATGTGAACACAGCAGTAGAGTCTCACTTATACAGATGGAGCACCTTCAACAAGGCACTTACCTCTTCACTGACACGGTAGGTCATTCGTCGAGTAACAGTGCACATTATCAGCTATTGCTGCACATCGTTGTGTCAGTGTGTGTTATGACAAACTTGTGGCTCTCACTCAAAAAAAATTCTTCTGAGCGGAGATGTAGAGCTTAACCCTGGACCTGACTCTAGAAAGGGAGAATTGGAAAAAACTGATATAATACTTTCCAACAAGATTGACCAAGTGTTAAATGCTTTTGAAGTACAAAATCAGAAAATGGAAGAACATGCAGCAAGAGCGAATGGAGAGTTCAGAGACATTAAACAAACGTTAGTGACAGTGGATGAAAAATGTGAGGACATTAAAAAGCGATGTGACAGGTTGGAAGAAGAAAACCACCTTTTGACAAATAAAGTGTTAGAACTAACAGATGAATTACGTGCAGTGTCAACAGAAATGGCAACAGCAAGACAAGAAAGAAAACAGTTTTCAGAAACTGTAAAACTCATGCAAAATCAGATGAACGAAATGGATGAAGAGATTGATCGCTTAGAATCGTTTTCACGACGCGACAACCTTCGATTTTTCGGCATTCCCGAAAGTGACCGTGAGGACTACACACAGTGTGCAAATGCTGTCATTGACGCTTTGAACGAGGCTGATGGCGACACACAACCTGGACTACTGATGACGTGATCAGAGCACATCGAGTGGGGCGGGCAAGAAACGGAAATCCAAGAGTTATGATCGCGAAATTTCGAAACTGGAACGACAAAATGTTCGTGATCAGAGACAAATCGTTTCGAAGCCGGCTTGAAAACATCGGCATACGTGTTGCCAATGACCTGACACGACGACAAGCGGTCATGGTTGCACGAGCAAAGCGTGAAGGACAGGCAGCCTACTTTGTCCGGGGGAAGATGGTGTTGGCCCCAGGCGAGCTGACCCACGCACTTATGCCGAGGTGACGGCTGGACGGGAAACGACGACGACCCGGGGACTAAGGGGAATGGACACGGTGGCAGTCCAGTCGGTGAGGGACTCCTCCCTGACGGCAGCAGCGACGACAGAGGCGGCGCCGACAACATCGGGGTCAGGGGACACGGCCGGTGTGAGGGATGATGAGGGGTTTCCTGACCAAGGGACTGGGGATCACCGTGGTGACGTGTTGTGTCGTCAGGAGGATTCCGCACGTGACCCGTGGGCAGCCAGCCAGTCGGCAACACACACACGGACGACAGACTGGATCCACTACACAGCGTGTTGTGAACGGGGTGGGAACAGGGGAGGTGGGGTCGGTCCTCGGAATGCTACTGGTGGGGTGGAAATGGGAGAGGTGGGGGTAACACCCGACAGGCACGTGAAACTGTGACTGAACGAAGAGAGTCACGGGGTGGAAAATCACAGGGAAACATGCGGACCTTTCTCAGTGGTGGTGGCGGTGTCAACACAGCCAGTGACAGCCAGCGCAGACTACGGTCCGACTCCAGCCAGAAATAGGACAGAGAGCGCGACCACAGGCACAAGAAAATAAATTCCTGAACTACAATGTAGAAAACTTGTTCTCAAAAATGAATGATGTGTCCTTTGTACAATATAGATAAGTTTGATGTTGTTTGTTTAACGGAAACCTTTGTTAGTGATAATTTTGACTTTTTAGTTATATCTTCCCTCAGTTCCTAAATATAGTGCTCCAGCCGAAAAACTGTCAAATCAAGGTCGAAATTCAGGTGGGAGTGCTTTTTACTTATAATAATAAATATGAAAAAAATATGTAGAAAGGATAAGAGTGGATTGTTCTAATGTTGTTATTATGAAAAATGAGTAAAGAATTGTTAAGCATTGATAAAGATTTGATTTTAACAGCATGTTTATGTTCCACCCGAGGGTTCCCCTGCATACATGAACTCAAACTTAAAGGACGGGATTGCGATGTTAGAAGACGAGTTTACTTGGACATAGTGAGATAGAGAAAGAAAATGTGTATATGATGATTTGTGGTGATTTGAATGCTAGAACTGGGCGTGAGCAGTCAAGACTGGAGAGAATGGAAAATTATTTGTTTGGTTTTCATGATCATGATGATGATGATGGTGGTGATTGTGATGACGCACCTGAACGTCGGTCAAAAGATTGTGTCGTTAACAATTTTGGAAAGTCTTTGTTAGACTTATGTTTTCTTTTTTTTTTTCTTTAGAAATTATAAATGGATCATGTGAGAATGATTTTGACGGAAATTTCACTTTTGTGGCACCACAAGGTGATAGTGTCATCGATTATTTTATTGTTTCAGAAGGTTTATCATCGTTTTGTGACTTGTTTGTTAATAATTGCTTGTTTTTTTCATGGCATCTGCCTGTTGAGCTTATATGGTTACCCAATCAAAAATGTGTGATGGAACAACCAGAGAAACCGATTATTACAACAGAGGAAAAGATAATATGGTCAGATAATTTTGTAGATTCATTCAAAAATGAAATAAATTCTGAAAACTTTAAAGCACTTATTGATAAGGCGTATGCAGAAGTAAGTAAAGATGTAAATACCTCATTAGAAATATTCACAAATGCATTGTACGCCGCTGGTGGCTGTTTTCATCAGAACATTGGGTCGTAGGAGAACAAAAGATAATCCATGGTTTGATAAAGAATGTAAAGCACAAAGAACAATAGTGGAACGGTTCCTGAAGAGTTTTCAAAGAGCAAGATCTGAAGAATATAGAAAGCATCAGAGGAATTATATGTGAAAGAAAGGAAGAAAATACACAGATCTTAAAAGAGATAAAAAGAGGGTGCATGATGAAATCAGACTTGAAAAACTGAAACAATCTAGCAAAGATCCAAAGCTGTTCTGGAAAACGGTAAGAGAAACCAATAGGAAATCAGTGATATATAATGATATTAACATCAAACAATGGAGAGATCACTTTTTTAAGGTCTTTAACGACCTGGACGATTCTGAAAGAAATGATGGTATTTATTTTGAAAATGAGGATCAAGAAGAAGCACAAGAATTTTTTGATGAACACATAACTAAAGAGGAAATAAAAAAGAGTTTAAAAAAACTAAAGAATGGTAAAAGTGCTGGACCAGATAGGATCATTAGTGAAATGATGAAATGTGCCGGTGACAGTATTATAGACTATCTTCAGATGTTGTTTAATAGGCTGTATGATACTGGTGCTTTCCCAAAAGAATGGTGTAAATCTATAATAGTCCCAATCTTTAAAAAAGGAGATGTACACAACCCTGATAACTACCGAGGTGTAGCCCTAACTAGCGCAGTGAGTAAAGTTTACACCTACATTTTAAACAGGAGACTGACCGCATGGCTGAACGGGGGAGAAAAAATCATAAGAACAGGCAGGATTCAGAAAAGATTATAGCACCATCGACCACATGTTTACGCTATATGCTATGGTACAGTCTTATTTATTGACAAATAAGAAACTATATGTAGCCTTCATCGACTTTCGGAAAGCATTTGACTCTGTGAATAGAAATATATTATGGGATGTGCTAAGAAAAGCAGGTTCAAGGTAAATTATACAGGTCACTGAAGGGGGTTTATAATTCAGTACTAGCCTGTGTTAGGGATAAGGGTTTATATTCAGATTATTTTGGATGCCCTCAAGGTGTAAAGCAAGGATGTTTATTGAGTCCACAAATGTTTTCTTTCTTTATAAATGAATTGGCTCAAGAAATTAATAGAAAGGGAAGGCACGGGATCCAGTTAATACCAGGTATGACAGAAGTTTTTCTGTTGCTATTTGCAGATGATGATGTGATTCTTGTTTCAGATACGCCAGTTGGACTGCAGAATCAATTAAATGCACTAAACGGAGAGGCGGATAGGCTAAAATTAACGGTTAATATGGATAAGACAAAGATAATGGTTTTCAGAAAGGGAGGGTATTTGGCCAGGCATGAAAAATGGCGGTATGGCGACTTAGAAGTTAAAGTTGCAAATAACTACAAATACTTAGGTCTAATTTTCACAACTAAACTAAGTATGAGTAAGGCATGGATGGAAATGTATAGAAAAGGAAGGAAGGAGTTATTGAGATTTTAAGATCTTTAAGGAAGTTGAAATGTATTGAACCTACTATATTTTGGAAACTTTTTGATTCACAAGTGGAACCTATGATAACATATGGAGGAGAAATATGGGTTTTATTGGAAAATGACCTTATGGAAAAGGTGCACACACTGGCGATTAAACGTTTTTTTTAAACATTCCTTTACACAGCTCTAATAAAATGTCATATGGAGAAACGGGTAGATACCCCTTGCAAATACGTTCCAAAAAAGTGTGTCAGGTACTGGCTACGTCTTGTAAAACTTCCACAAAGCAGAATTAATAAACAAGCATATTATATGTTGCTAAGACAACATGAAAATGGAAGACAAAACTGGGCTTCTGGTAGTAAAAAATCTCCTTTTCGAAACTGGATTTGGGTTTTGTATGGAATAACCAGGGTGTTGAGAACGACAAACTTTTTATCCTAGAATTTAAAGAGCGTTTGATATCCTCCTACCAACAGATCTGGCACTCTGAATTAGAAAATAGTGAGAAATACTCTTGGTTCTTGCGCTTTAATAGTGATTTACAGCCAGAAAAGTATTTATCGGTTGTAACGCGAAAATGGCATAGGGATTCATTAGCACGCTTTCGAACAAGGACCTTGGTCTATACACTAGAGAAAGATGGTATGGTATATCTAAAAATGAACCTAACTGTATCTGTCCAGTTTGTAAAAAAAATAACATAGAAGATGAATTTCACTTTTTCTTTCAGTGTGAGGTGTATAATAAGGTACGGGGAAAATGCGATGTCTTTAAATCAGTCTAGCAGAAGAACGTGACTTAGTCACCCTGTTACAGAGTGATAGTGAAAAGAACTTAAAGTCTATTGCTAAATTTATCGCAGAAGCAAATATTCTTCGAAAAAGGAAGCTTTTCAATACTTAAGTAGAATTAAGTTCTTTCCTATTAAGTCCTATTGTCCTCTCAACTGATTGACTAGGCCTGTTGGTCGCCTGCTATTTATGATGTTTATTCATTCATTCTATTTGCTTTCTGATTCTTTTTTATTTTGATTTCTCTTATTTTGTTCACGCAGTGTTCCCCATGTCAAATACCTTCCATCTCCACCCACCCACCACCAACCACATGGCGCTCTCCTGCCTGGAGGAGGAAAATTCCACACTCCTTCATTCAGCTAACCACAAACGGTGTTTTGTTTGTTTTTTTTTTTTTCCCCAAATGAAGCAGCTGTAGATCCAACCAACGGTCACATAACTCAGACAATGTTTTCCTTCTCTTATGGATGACAGGGGAAAAAATACCACATTGTTGTCGTATAGGACAGGTCTTTGCATGCTTTAAAAACAGAGAAGAAGAAGAAGAAGAAATAGGCGAAAAGAAAAAGTGAAATGTAGGCATGGAAATAAGGATTAAGAGAAGAAAAAAAGAAAAGCATATGGACAGACCAGAACGGAGAAAGAAAAGACGAAACTACCAGGACATTCAGGATAGCCCTGAGGACCTCTGGAAGACTGGGGTCAGGAAAGCTCATTGGGTAGATCCACTGGACTTTTGTGCATTCTGTGGATGTGGTGATCCTGAGGTTGCGAGTTCGAACCTGCTTCGGGCCGTTTCGAATGAGGCAAAAATACACCGATGTTCCGCGTGTTAAATTCATTCACACCATTCTGCGTACACTTAATATTCCATTACCAACATTCGGAAGAGAAGGCCAGTTTGGCTGTTGGTATGGATGACACGTTTACACAGAGCATGAGACCTGCGTGAAAACATCTTAACAATGAAAAGAAAAAAAAAAACTTGTCATTGACTTAACTGACACAGGAAACGACTTTATGTAGCGCCAGCAGGCAGCTCTCCTGTCGGCTCTCTACTCAGGTAGGCAACCTACTGTATAAACAAGAGCATGGACTGTAAAGCACTTAGAACTTGGTTTCTAACCGAGGACAGGCGTTATGAAAATAGTCTCAATAATAATAAGAACGGTAATGATGTTGGTGACGAAGATGATGAGAACAACAGGAACAACAATCACAACAACAATACCGACAACACTAACAACAACACTAATAATGATGATAATTATTATTATTGTAATTATAATGATAATATCGATCCGATCTGCGATGTGACATTTGATCCGCATCCACATCACGGATCCATGCTGACGTTTAATACTGAATAGATCCTGCATCTACCTCTTTGATTCAGATCCACACCCACAGATCCGCACAAGGATTTGTTGGGTTCGTCCTTGAGCTATCTTCCATCTTTGCACCAAGTTTGATCTGAACCGGTTCGTAGTTTTCGAGTCATTTTGCCGATGGATAGAAAGACAGACAGACAGACAGACCAATGCAGGCGGAAATGTCACTTCCGTGTCGGAGGGAACTGGAACTCATGT
This sequence comes from Conus betulinus, assembly GCA_016801955.1. Classification (NCBI taxonomy): domain Eukaryota; kingdom Metazoa; phylum Mollusca; class Gastropoda; order Neogastropoda; family Conidae; genus Conus; species Conus betulinus. The sequence goes on from JADBJO010032804.1 coordinate 11,752, forward strand.
TGAACAATAGAGAGGGGTGAATACAGAACGACGAAAAAGAAAATAAGAATGAGAAACTGAGAGGGTGGAAGGAAATAACGTAGAGAAGAAGAAAAAGAGAGAAGGGAAGAGAAGAGAGAGAGAGAGAGAGAGAGAGAGAGAGAGAGAGAGAGAGAGAGAGGAGAGAGAGAGATGGGAGGGAGAGAAGGGAGAGAGTGAGAATGGAGGAAATATGAAAATAAATAACAGGCAAAAAAAAAAAAACGAGGTGAGATATGATTGACACCACAATGAAGAGAAAGAAAGCAAGAGAGAGAGAGAGAGAGAGTTTCTGTAGGGGGGGGACTAGGAAGGGCACACGCATTAAAAAAAAAAAAAAAAAAAAGAAGAAGAAAGGAAAAAAAAAAAAGAAAAAGAAAAAGTCTGAAGAATGCGAGAAACAGGAAAACCGAAAAGGTTGACTGACAAGTGGCACTGCTTAGAAAGGGAGGAAGAAGTAAGGGCGGTGGTGGAGGCGACATCTCTCGGCACCCCTTCACAGAGCGGCCAATGGCTGCTAACAGATTCTGACAGACACCTGAAGGCAGGCAAGCCGCGGAATCCGTCACAACACGGCAGCAACATTAGCTGAAGTGAAGAAAAGATTCATCACAAAACGGCAACAACATTTACTGAAGAAGCAAAAGGAAATAAATGCATCGGGAATAGAGGAGTTGTGAAGGCTTCTGAGGGTTCTAAAGGGACTACAGTCGCGTCTGCATTTCGTTCCG
>JADBJO010032805.1:12500-15315 GCA_016801955.1 Conus betulinus
TATTCTGTCTGTCCTGTCTGTCTGTCTGTCTGTCTGTCTCTCTGTCTCTCTCTCGTCTCTCTCTCTCTCCTCTCTCTCTCTCTCTCTCTCTCTCTCTCTCTCTCTCTCTCTCTCTCTCTCTCTCTCTGTTAAAATAAGAAACCCCCACATTGACCTTTGATGTACAGTTACTTTTCTTTCCTTTTCATATTTTAGTGTTCGGCTATTGAACGCAAAAACATCCTCCTGTTAACGGGAATTAAATGAAGGGAAAATCTTTGAGCCAATGCTTAAGGATCCATGTTTAGGAGATAATTGGGTGGTCTACAGGTGTCAACAGTCAAATGACCCAAATTGTCAGTCACAGAGGTGCTGACAGTGGCTGAGAATTGTACATAACAGCACTCATTCATTTAGATATCCTCAAAGATCCAATCTCCCACCAACTGACAAAGCAATAACATGTTGAACAATTTGGTAGTGGGAGAAAACAAGCACAGGCTAACAATTTCTCCGTTATTACATTAATGACCTGACAAGATTAAGAAAAAAATGGGGAAAGTAACCAAAAAAAAATGGGGGGGGGGGGGGGGGAGGTTAAAGGAAGACTAAAAAAAATCAGGAAATAGATTGTTTATATGAAAATACTTCACTAGCAGCTTATGGGGACCATTGCAATCCGTTTCTGAAAACAGAAAGATCTGCATGGTGAGCAAGTGTTGACGGAAATGAAGTGGGAGGGGGAGGGAAGGGGGGAGGGGAAGAAAAACGTGGACAAAAAAGATGGAGGCCTCATTTAGATAGCAACCAAATAAAAAAAACTTGCCACACTAAAAGATGCGACAAAAGAGGAGGCTGGAGGGGAAGAAATCGTCTACTGATCCAGACTCAGTAGGGAGGCACGACTCACTGTGTCTGTGCTCGAACGACGTAAAAAGGAGACATACCACACTCTATAATTCTGTAGTATTCTCACTCATCAAGGCTTCAAAAACAAAATACAAAAGCATCGAAAATCAGCCAGCAAAGGGTAGAAAAGAAAAAAAAAACACAAAAAAACAAGAATATGCCGTAAGGAATTATATTGCTGAAATAGTAAAAGCATCATGCAAACAGTATTACATGAATAGAGAATCTTTGATCCTATGCTTGAGGATCCCTTCAAAGAAAATACAAGGAAGATAAAAAAAAAAAAAAAGGTGTCAACAATCAGAGTGTTCAGTTCTACTGTTTCATAATTCGAGCATTGTCAGTCACAGAAATGCTAACAGCGGTTAAGAATTGTGCAGAACAAACTTTACTTGTGTCTCCTAAGAGATGCAATCTCCCACTGATCGGCCCGACAATCATAAGCCGAACACCTCAGAAGTGGGGGAAAATACGCTCAGGTCCATACTTCCTCCGTCATTACATTAATGACTTGGGGGTAAAAAACAGAATTATTGAAAGAAAAGAAAGACGGGGAGAGGGCAGGGGAAGTAAGAAAATGGGGACACAAAATTGGGGCATTAGATTATAAGTATGAAATCCATCAACAGAGCATACGGGGACCACTGTAATCCATCGTGAAAACAGAATCATCCATATAAGCTGCTCCGAGGCCTTTTGTCTTCTGATTGGGACTCGCCAGGGAGATAGTCTGATTGTGTCTGTGCTTCCTTGACATCTCTCTCTCTCTCTCTCTCTCTCTCTCTCTTCTCTCTCTCTCCTCTCTCTCTCTCTCCCTCTCTCTCTCTCTCTCTCTCTCTCTCACACACAGACACAGACACAGACACACACACGCACACACACACACACACACCACACCACACACACACACACACACACACACACACACACACACACACACACACACACACAAGCCAGCGAGCACGTGCTTTATCACAAATACCCCCTACTGCACAGTGAAGAAAACCTATTGGATAGAGAAACTTTTTTAGCAGGCAAATATTGGAACCATTTTCATGGGCTCAATTATAGGACGGATATCTTTCATACCTTAAGGAAGAGAGAGATCTGGCAGCAATATGAAATATAAAGGGTGATGGTCCTTTCGGGATCAGACTGGTGCCTATGGAGGGGATTTGTGAGAGTGTGTGTGGGTTGGGCAGGGGGGGGGGGGGAGTGAGGGGTTAGTAGTTTGATGTTATATCGTTTTTCTGAATAATTAATACGTGAACTTGTTTAATTTGATTTTATTGAAGTGTTTTAATGCTAAAAAGCTTGTCTTGTGTAATAGTATAAGCACTGGTTATAGCACAATGTTGTTCACTAGTAGAAATTCATGCTTGATGTAAGTTGCACAATAGCTTCCTTTTCCTTACTTCTTTGCTCCTCTACTTATCCCCCCCCCCCCCCTTTTTTTTTTTTTTTTTTTTTTTCCCAGTTCGGTTCATTTCCCATTTGTGAAAAAACATCTAGTTCTACATACATTTCTTTTATTATTCTGTCCCCCAACCCCTTTCTCTCCCTCTCTCTCTCTCTCTCTGTCGCTCTTTCTCTCGCCTCTCTCTCTCTCTCCTTCCTCCTTCCCCCCTTTTCTCCCCCTTTCTCTCTGTCTCTGTTCTTCTTTTGACTTTCCTTTCTCTCTCTTTCTCTCTCTCTCTTTTTCTCTGTGTTTCTTGTCTTTGCCTTTGTGTTTCTCTCTCCCTCACTCTCTAGTCCCTTTCTTTTCTCTCTCTCTCAGTCCCCCCGACCCCTCTCTCTCTCTCAGTCCCCCCCCCCCCCCCACCCTCTCTCTCTCTTTTCTTTCCTTCCTTCCATCCTTCATCTACCCCCATCCCTACCACCCCCCCCCCCCCCCCCCCTCCTCCGGTTTCCCATCCTTTCATTATTT
>JADBJO010032806.1:0-15313 GCA_016801955.1 Conus betulinus
CCTCAATCATATTTACCGAACCACACTCTACAGATATGTCCATTGCAGAGGGACCCTGCCTGTAGAGGGCAGCAGAGCCTACAGGCTCACAACACAACTCCTATGCATCTGACGGCTATCTCACACAGATATGTGCAGCGCAATCAAACCACGCTATAAACAGAGTCACTTTAAGAGCACATATTGTGAACTGATGTAACTGCTAACAGGTGGGGTGTACGGACCTGAGAAATCAAGACAACCGTAGCGTTACAATCGGCCAAGTCACAAAGATTTACGCGTAACAACCATCTCTGGTCGTCCACATGGTGTGGTCAGAGCAAGGTGCACCAACCGAACGTACTCATCAAAAGCTAGTGACCCGTTGCCTCCCAGGCTCCGTGTACCAACCGGCTGGACCTCCCATGCCAAACAGGACCAACTCACTTCGTTTCGGAACACTGGTAAAATGGAATATCACTCACAGCCTCTCTGGTCGAGGACGCTGCTTGATCGTCACGGTTGATGTGGTTGGGTGGGGGGGGATGGGTGGGGGGGGGGGGTTTTACACAACGTATACCGTCATCATGCAGTGGCGAATTACCCTGAAGAAAATCATTGCCATTTTGTCATCATTTGAAAGAAGGCCCCCTTTCCTTACACGGAGATTGTGAACACGGTCCTTCAAACCACGTGTTGAGTTTGAGGGTGAGCAGTTCCAACAGTCCACGGCACGCAATGGGGACCCCACTGGCTCCTCCATTGCAAAACTCTTCAGGCAGGTCCAGAACAACGGCTACCTGGCAACTTCACCCTGGCATGGCCATGCCAAAATTTGCGTCGTTTCATTGAGGACATTGTCATGCTCTGGTGCCATGGGGAAAGACAGCTCTTTTGTTCCACCTGGGAACTGGACAACCACCAGCATGCCACGATAAAGGTTTACAGCCACCTATGGCAGAACCAACAATCCCTTTCCTGGACGCAACATGAGCATCAGTGGGGATGACATCCCACAGACCTTCACACTAGATCCCACGTATGCTCACATGTACCTACCCTTCATCTCTCCTGCCAGACCCTAGAACACTGTCCTGAGAGAGCATCCCCCTATTGTCGCAGGCTATCCGCTGCGAAGAATCTGTTGTGAAGATGATTTGTTCCTGAAAGATGCAGAGAGCTGAGAAACCCATATACATAACCGTGGCTATCCATTAGCTCTGGTGGACGTTCTGCCAGCAACAAGGCACCGCAACCTTCCCAGGAAGGATGCACGCCAGTACCAACGGGGAACCACATCAGACAGGGGCCATTTGTTGCTGCCTACCCTTTCCAACCCTCCCTCTGTCCTTTTGGCTGAGGACAAAATGACGGAGCTCCACAAAGGAAGAGACCATGAAGAGAAGCCGTTACCAAACCCCATTGTTGGTGACGTAACTGTCGCAATCTGAGGAACCTTCTGATGCCCAGGCAAACCACCAGCAGTGCAACATCAAGCGTCTGCAACAGACCAGGTACCATGAGCTTCAAATGCACCGCGAAACGATGTGTTTTCTTGCAAGGAAACACCTGGAGGAAACGACCTCGTTCAGAGTGTTTCGCATGGGTCACCAGTTCCAAATAATGGACTCAGCTACGTAAAAAGTACAACCTAGTGTATGTGATCAACTGTGGACATGCCAGGATGTTACAGTATGTTGGTGAGATGGGGAACAGCCTTCAAACACGCTTTTCAGTGGTCATTGCTCTGACATCATCAAAAGCAAGATACACTGTGGCACACCATTTCTGTGACCTGGACACCAGCTGTCAGATTGAAATGTTGTGTGATTGAACTCATAAAGACCACAGATGCACAGAAAAGAAAAGACGAGAGAGGATGTGGGAGACACAAGTTGAAGACCAACTACCCTTTTGGTCTCAATGTGTGGGGATAGTTGGTTCGCAAAAGGGCAAAGTGTCCAAGGGCAGATTGTTCGTGATGAAACCAACTAATCCCACACACTGGACTTCACCAGGCATCACTATTTATCATACAGTAATGAGGGGGGTGGGGTAAGAACCAAGCAAAATACACACAACCTTTTGTGACCATATATTAATTTGACTTAAGAGCACAAAAAATAAAGATAAACCAACAATCAGATTTTTAAAAGTAAATAACTAGCTAAAGGACACCAAACTTGTAACATTTATTTCTCCTTCAAATGATGAGGACACCTCGCAGTCACAAATAAAGAATAGCTCCCAGATTTTCACAAACACATGTGGAAATAAGGACAATCTTCATGACAACATGTGATAGTACATGCCCAGCAATGGAACGTTCAAAGAACAGTAGGACACAGGCACTTACATTGGGGTCGGCTGTCCTGAGGCCTGGCATGTCAGAGTCACATCCACCCCACTTCGTTTGACATACTCACGGGCCACAATGGGTTCTATGATTTTGGTGGCCTCTCGTTCTGTTTTTGACACAGGAATGATCATTCCATATCTAATAGCAACACTATACATCTTTATGAAAACAAAACAAAAACAAGCAAAACAAACAGACATACACATTCATTCACCATTCACACACACACACACACACACACCACACACACACACCGCACATGCACACACACACTCACTGTAAAATGAAACTGCAGCCTTTACTATGTCCCTCCATCCCCCTCAAAAAACAAAAAACAAAACCAAAAAAAAACAAAAATCCAACAGATCCTTGACCCATGCTCTCTTCACCGGGAAGTTCGCACTCCCTGCCTACTTTCAACACATCATGACACTATTTGCTAATGTAAATCAGTTCTGACACCTGTGTCAGCAAAAAGAACAAATGAAAACAAATGAAACTAGGTCGACCTTAGAGTTTAAAAGAAAAAAAAAAAAAAAGAAAGAAAGACAAAAATAAATTTTTTTGGTGTGTGGCTCAATTTGTGACCATTTCCTATTTTATAATTTGCCGCATGTCATTAAAACGAATGTCAATGCTAAAAGGTTTTTGAATGTATCCAGTCAGAAGGCTTTTTCTGTTCATTCACAAAGGCTGACGTTCCCTAATCCTAACTCCATTTCTCCTTCACTGGATGGGAATAATCCATGTTCAAACTACTCTTCTCCTTCCAGGACTTCAGATCTGTCAATTTTTTGTCTCCTTTGCTTGTCAAAATATCGTTGTTTTTTTCTCCAGACAGAATTTTTTCCAAGTTGGGTTCACATGGCATGTATTGCCTGTTCTCTTTAAGGTTCTGCAACAGGTGCCCACAAAGCATCAGCAGCTAACGAATCTTCTTGGATATGTTGAACAGGATGATTTTCTTGTTAACAGCGCGCCAGATCTATTCCCTTTACTGTCTGTACTATGAATGTTCATTGTTAATGGTTAAGGATATAACCGTCGGGTTAACTGTATGAACTGTGAATGTTCATTGTTAATGGGTTAAGGATATAGCTATCAGGTGTAAGAGTATGTACAGGCCCTTAACATGCATAACCTCTCTGATTTCAAGCACTTCATTTTCTCTTTAATTAGCTGAAATTCCCAAGTGCTTTGTGAACACATATGCCTAGCTCCCCTGCGCAGCTTTGCTGCAATCTGCCAAACGTCCATAACGTTGGCAGTCAGTGTGCAGGCTGAGGAGGAAGGACTCAGAGGCAGCCTATCTTGTTTTGTTCAGGAGGTTCTATTTTCCAGGTAACCATAGTTAAAAACAATTATTATCTTCCCTTTCTTTCCTGTTTTTTTTTTTTTTTAATCAATAGTCGTTAAATCATTTTAACTTGGTTTCCTCATTCATAATTCAAGATTTGGCAATGTATGAAAATGTTCACTTTTCTTTTGTCTAAAGTCAGTTTTCTGATCTTATCATGTTCCATGATACTGTATGACTCAAGGAGTAGTGTTCCTACCACAGTCTACCCATACAATTAAGGTATGTTTCCATACTGCCCACTCATGACTGTTTTTATGGACGTGCACCAAAAAATCACGCATGTGTCAGCAAGACAGGCGTGTCATACTGATCGGCACATTCTCGTCCACGAGGCTGCTTGAAGGCTCTAGACAATACTACAAAAGGTGCATGGAAAAGTATCATTAATGCGTGAACTGCTGGCAGATGAAAATACTTTGTGGAGTATCCTGAGACTGACACCTGAGATATACAATCCTTTGCTTGGAGCTGTGGACTGCAGACCTGGAGGGAAAAAAACACTAATTTTTTATTAACCGATTTCATGAAATGAACAATTGGTTCTGAGGTATACCAACGAAATGAAAAATGTGTGTAAAGTTCCTCGATGCACGCATGCACAAAATCGTGTCAGTATAAACGCCCAGAGCGCTACCATGATAAAGAGTCAGCATCATCCGCCACGACGACTCTTTTCTATCCACACGACTTTTTTTGCAGGAGTGATCGTGTGTGCACGTCCTGTGGCGGTTAAACACCTTCCACTCTGTAAGTGAGCATGAAGAAGGGAGTGCCACATCTGCACAATTTTGTCTGTCCGTGTGACAGACATGTGTGCCAGTATGAGGACGGGAAAAAATTTTTTTTTATGGACCATTTCACACCTTTTCTCAAGCATTCAGTATTCATGGGCACACCAGTCATGGTTAATTCACATTTTCCTCTATACAGTACCTGTGTGTTTCCGTTGTTTGCAGCACTTTTTCTGCTTTCATTTGTTGCTTAGCCCTCACACAGCTTGCAGGAGGCACTGCCTAAAAATGGAAAACCCTAGCCCAACCGACCCAGATGAGCGACCCCGGTCCCAGAATCCCACCCCTCCCAAAATGGAAGTTACTGTTCAATGTCATGTTTCCTCAGAGGCACACTGGGACTTCACAAAGACAGCATAAAAGGATTTCTGCCCCAACCGGCTCCTACCCAGAGTCGAGTTTGCTGCGGACTCAGTTTTGGGAAGGACTGGGACCACACATCAGAGTTTCATCCACTTAATGGATGCGTTTCTGAGAGTGTTGCTCAAATTTCCTGACCAACATGCAGGTCCTGTATCTCTCGGGCCTGGTTGATGCCGTGGATACATTATGAAAGGAAGCGTAGAGTACAAGCCCTGTCATGTATCTAAGACTAAGTAGCACCAAAGTCTCTGTTTTCGTTTTTAGTCCGTTTTGTCTGTTTCTTGATAAGTATCCCACAGATCTTCAGCCATCGGGTCCACAGCTGTCTCAGACAGCCCTTATTCGTTCATCCATCCCACCAACCATTTATTGGCTCATCCAGAAAACTATCCCATCATTTACCCAAACAGCATTCCATCTGAACAACTTCATTCCTTTGATTACTCGACTGACTGGTGTTCTGAAAGGCCCACAGACCACAATGCCAAAACCCTAGTGTCTGACTCTGAAACCGAATTTCTCTGTAAAATCTTTTGCTTTTACGACCAGACTATATGCTTGATGGTAACTTTAGCAAAAGTCGTCCGTTTGATGATGGATACTTTATACTGACGATAGAAAAGCGAGAGAGAGGGAAGGAGAGGGGAGGGGACCACCAGCGCCGGGTCAGGTGCTACGGACTGCGATGATGTGCCACCAGCTGGAGAACATGGGGAGTTGATAACAATGAGGCTTCATCTAGGTACGTATATGCCCAAGCGATGAAGATCTTGGGCAATGTACTTAAATTAATGTAAAGGCTCCTTTGCCTTTAAAGCTGCTTCCTTCAATCAGCACGATGCCTATGTACCTCATGAGCAGTCTGACTTTGTTGAGAACGGGGTGGGTGCAGGAACATGTCTTCATAGCTCCACCAAAATCCTGGGGCAATGTTTTTTTTTCCACAGTTTTCATGATTGAATTGGCACTGTTTGTGGAAAACAACATTCCTACATAGGTAAAGAGTAAACTATCGGCTAAATATGTGACTATGAGTAAAGCGCGTTATCTTACCACCAAACACAAACATGACAACACCAAAACTGAGCATTTTGATCCCCAAATCTTCTACAGCACGGCAACGCATGGGACAAACAAGAAAATTTATTTTTTTTTAAAAACATCAAAAGATCTTGCACAGAATGAGAGACCACAAAATGGAATAAAACACTTAAACGTTCCAGTATATGTCACTATTTTTTTTTTTTTTTACCACACCCCAACATCATGAGCATTACCAACAAAGTTTGATTGGAGAAGTCAAATCATTTGCATTTTTCATTTATTCTTACAATGTTTCCTAATCCTCAGAGCACAGTACCCCAAATTTCCAGTTGGACAAACTTTATCTAAAATGTATTTTTCCTCAAACTGGTACTCTTCAAAAGCTTCTTTGCACTCGATACTTTGTACACTGAAACTTTCTAGGTTGAAAGTGAAGATAACGCAAATTTGAGCATGATTACAGTAGTATTAACACATCTAGTATTAGAGAATGAAAAATCTAACTGACACAGTGATTATGGAACCTTAACACAAAAAAAAAAAAAAAAAACAGGAGAGAGAGAGAAACAAAAGAGAAAAAAGACAATGGTTTTCATATGAACTGTGAACAAACACAATTTTTTTTTTTTAATAGTAATCAGGTTTATTAGTTGTCAAGAAATGTGGTGGCAAGTTGTACTGTACATGAAATGGTGCATAAAACACTACCTGAAGTATTTGGTGTCAAGTTATACATGAAATGGTGCATAAAATACTACCTGACGTATTTGGGGCGTACACAGGTAGGGGTTCTACTAAAGCTATGTTAACAATGTGCATTCCAACAACAGATGTTGCACACATAGATTCTTCCCGCATATACATGAAATAATTTTTGGAATATCTGCATTCCAAGCACTCAGTCGTGATCTAGAAGTGAGGGAATAAACCTGGCTGCATCATGCTTCGTGATCTAGAGTGAGGGCATGACAGCAATGCATTCTTCCACAACATTTTTCTTGCCAATTACTGAATGGTTGTATCATTCTGAATCAAACATGGATAGGTTTGGTGATTTTTTTTTTTTTGTTTGTTTGTTTGTTTGTTTGTTTGTTATTAATTTGAATCAAACATGGGGTATGTTTGACGATTTAAAAAAAAAAAATTCTGAATCAAACATGGGTATGTTTGGCGATTGAAAAAAAAAACAAACTATTTTTGAATCAAAACATTGGTATGTTTGGCGATTTTTTTTGTTTTTGTTTTTTTGTCATGTTGCAAGGTCTTTTTCTTTTCTTTTGGTTCATCCTTTTTTTCAGTCTTTTTCTTTTCTTTTTGGAACTTTTTTTTTTTTTAAATTACACAAAACAAGAACAACATACAGAAAACGAAAGAATAAAGGCATTACCATTAAGCTAAACATGATCATAGGAACAAATACATAATCATCTGCCATTGAATCGTATACATTGGAAAAGGAGGACAACAGAAAAAAAGTAAATAGGAACAACCAAGTTCCAGTTCAAAAAAAAAAAAAAAAAAAAAAAAAAAAAAAAAAAAAAAAAAACCTATGCACACATGCATACACACGCGCACACACCCCCTCACCCCCCCACACACACACACACAGAGGATAAGATGCATATGGAACATAAAAAAAACCCACCAACAAACAAAAACAGAAGAACAAACAAAAAGAAAATATCATATGTTACTATGTTATACTTAACGCCAAACGACCGCAACTTTGACAGAAATGTGGCATTCTTTTATGTCTAACATGCACAGCATAAGCTGTAGGTTAGAAGAAGATGAGGTTTTCATGTCACACAACAAAAAAAAAAAGGATACAAAAACAAAAAGACATACAGACATGACCTTTCATTTTTAGAGTGCAATTCCAAATTGAAAAAGAATAGAATAATACAAAGATGTTCATAGTACATACATGTAACATTCTCCACCGGAGTCAATTGTTTTCATTGATAAGAGGTTCATAGCATTTCCGTCTGGAAAGGAAATTGGCATAATCCATGTTGACATAAGCTAAGTGTTTCTCTATTTTGTATCGATAATGGAGTTGCACTAGATACGGATTAAGAGATGGACGACTTTTCTTCATTTTGCAACAGTATATAAAGAACATGGCGAGCAATATAATGAAAGTAAAAAATTTCATCTGCTTCATGATTTTGTGAAAAACCAAGCAAAACAGTTGACTTATCCACTTTTTTCTCTCGTTCACATTTGCATTTTTGATTAAAGCTGGTTTCTAGGCCTTTCCAAAATTTTTGTACGATGTCACATTGCCAAAATAAATGAGGAATGGGTCTCATTTTCTGTTTCGCAAAAACTGCATTTTTCAACATTGGTAACCCCCATTCTTTTAAGGGATACATTTGTTGCAATGATTCTGTGGATATCCTTATTTGGAACCATTTAAGTTTTGCTTCTTGTATTTTATGTGTTCTGTGAAAAAACCATGTTCCAGTTTATCTTTATTGTATTGCGTTATTCCATTTTTTACAGCATTTAGGTACCCATTCGTCATCATTGAGAATATCATAATATTTTTTTGTTCCTTTCGGTATGGACAGGATTATATCAAGTGTTTTTATGTTCTCTTTGGCTTTACTGGACTGAACAAAAATGCCATGTGCCTTAATATATTTTTTCACCACATTTAACACATCCCGTATAAGTCAGACAAGTTGTGTGTCTTCACATTATATTTTAGTCTGAATTCTTCGAAGGTAAGAAAGGTACCATTTTTCACGCAGCAGATGATGTACTCGATACATGCCTCTGTCGATCCAATGTTAGAAGAGATGGCTAGATTTCCTATCTTAATCTTATCATTGTAAAACAGGAGGTTCTGCAATGATTTCATCAGCTCTTTCAAAACTCATCTTTCGTGAAAATTCTTTATACGCTTCAAAAGTATGCTTCCAGAAGCGATTTACATTGACAGTCACTGGGAAAGATGCCCCATATATGCCAATGTTATCTACGACAGGGAATAACGCAGATATAATACCTTCCACTTTTGTGTACTCTGTATCAGTTTGCGTATCCAAAATCAATTTTAGGCCACTTATAACTTTTTTAATATCAAGTAGGCCCAGTCCTCCTCTTTTTACGCTCTTCATTACCGTTCTTCTACTGATTCTGTCCTGTTTCCTTTTCCAGATGAATTTGAAGCACATATTTTGCAGACCGTTTGTGAAGTCATCTGGTGGATTTGGCAAGAGTAACCGTAGTTGTGTTATTTTTGAAAGGATTAAACTTTTCAATACAGCGATTCTGCCTGGTGGAGTTATAGACCTTTTAATCCAGATGTTGAATAACCTTTTATTTCTGAAATTTTTCATTATAATTTCAATTCTTCACTGTCATCTAGATCTATTGAAAACCATACGCCTAAAATTTTAAATTTTGGTGGATTCCAATTGATCTTCAAATGTGGTAAATGTTTTACTGTCGACCTTTTCTTACTACCTAACCATACTGCTTGCGTTTTGCTATCATTCATGTATAAACCAGACTTATAACTAAACTCTCTGATCGTCTCAATGATTGCCTCAAAAGATGTTGCATCACCCTTGGTCATCATCTGAGTATCATCTGCAAACTGAGCTATTTTATGCTCATTATTATTCATTTTTATACCTTTAATCAATATATTTTCTCTTATCATAGTAGCAAGTATTTCTACACAGATTAAGAACAGATATGGTGAAACGGGGTCGCCTTGTCTACACCCTCTCTCACTTTAAACAGGATGAACACTGACATTTACAATTACTGTGGATTTAATATTTCTATAAAATGATGATATCTACTGGCATATAGTTGAACCAAATCCGAAGCTTTTAAGGTTTTCACATAAAATTCCATCTAATGTGTCATACGCTTTCTCAAAGTCAATACATAGCAATAATCCAGGACGATTTGTTAACGTTTTGATAGTGAATAAGGTCATAAATAAGTCTTATGTTATCGCCAATATATCTACCACTCATGAATCCTGTCTGATCTTCATTTATGATCTTTGGAATTACATTTTTAAGTCTATTAGCTATGCATGATGACCCTATCTTGTATACAACATTTAATAATGTAATTGGTCTCCAGTTTTGAATGTATTCCTTAGGCTTATCACCCTTTGGAAGACAAATGATTATGCCCTCTCTCTGAGGTGCAGATAATTCTCCCCGTCTAAATCCATCATTTTAATGAGCGAACAACAAAAAAATCCTATTGATTTTTTAAAAAAAAAACTTGAAAAATTCTGATGTAAAACCGTCAGTGCCTGGGATTTTATCGCTTTTCATGTTTTTCAGAGTATGACGCTTCTTCTAAGGTGATTTCTCCTTCTATGTTCTTTGATTCTTCGTTATGACAAAGTTGGAAAATCTTTTACCATGTCGGTAATTTAAACAGTTTTCAACATTTCTCTTTCTATATATATATTTTCATAAAAAGACTTTGCTTCATTGATTATTTCATTTTGACTATTTACTTCTCTCCCACTTTGTGTTATCATTTTTCTCATGCATTAACTTATGTAGTGCCTTGTTTCTAGATTACAGAAGAGCTTAGATACTTTCTCACCTTCAGCAATCCATCCTGCTTTTGAATGCAATAGAACTCCATCGATTTTTTTACTTCTAATTTCCACTAGGTCTGCTTTATATTCTTCCAAACTGTGTTGATCTTCTTCAGTTCTGGAAATTTTTTTCTCTAACTCTTTGATGCTTTCTTCTAGTTATTTCTCCTGTTTAGCTTCTTTTCGGTTTCTTTGCTGTGGAAAATGCTATTGTTTTCGATCACTTTCATAAGTAAAACATCTAGAAAGAGTTGGTCTCCTATTGTAAATAGTATCTGATTTCTAGGAATATTATGATTTCTTTCTTTCATACAGTAAGACTGCATATTCTTCGATAGTATTTTTTATTTCCTATCTATTTCTTTTAGATAAATTAAGTCTTTTAGAAGAGAATTGTTTAAATTTCCAAAAACTGTTTCTTTTAACTTCTTCTCCAAAACATAATTTCAAGACAACCATTGAGTGGTCTGATCCGTAGCCAGTCTGAATGGCAGCATCTTCAACATATGTGCAATTGTTGCTGAGACTACAAAAAAGTCAAGTCGACTTTCTTGGGGGTGGATTTATTCTTCACCAAGTAAATCTTCTGCTTTCTGCGTTTAGGTCTCTCCATATGTCTGTTAGCTCTAAATTAAAATCATTTCTTCTATTCTTTCTTTAGCCTTTTGATTGTTCACATGTTTATAATTGTCATAATCTAAATTTGGGTCCATTACTAAATTCCAGTCACCACCTATAATTACATTCATATGACCTAATTTGCTGATGTAATCATCCAATCTTCCATAAAATTCTGGAGTGTCTGTGTTTGGACCATACAGATTAACAAGCAGTAGACCTTTATCCATAGTTGAAATTAAAACCATTATGAAATTACCGTCTTGGCCTTTGTGAACTGTTTTCACCTTGAAGTCAAAACTGTTATTAAACAATATTGCTACTCCTCTAGATTGTGTATTATTGGATGCAAAGAAACAGGTATAGCCCCATTCAGCTGCATAATAGGCATCTAATTAAGGATCAAAATGTGTGTCTCGAAGAAAGCATATGGAAAAATCTCTTTTGTCTAATACAGTGAAAAACATCTCTCCTTTTCTTTATGTTACCCAGACCTTGGCAATTCAACGATTTCAACACAACACCTTCTCCATGTGTAAAACTAGAATGTTATTTTCATGTCAATATGTCTACAGTACACTTTAGGCAAAGTGCACAGTCGACAGCACACAGAAAACATTTGTGTATATAAAAAAGTACATAAAAATAATAAAAAGTCAGATTTTCGCAGATACTGTGCCCCATGCTGACCAGTCAGCGATGTAACAAGTACCATCATATCTGCACTGCGGTATAACTGACGTTTTCATTGGCATTTGAATACACAAAAGAATAAGCAACTCGGAAAATGGACAAACTTTCGAAAGCATGACAAAGAAAAAGGCAGTTACAACAATATCAACAGCAACAAACATGCACACACATACACTGACAACAACACTATTAACAGCAACACAAAAACAACTACAACATGTTTGTTTACAAGTGAGAATACGTCGCTTGGCTGAATATCAGCGCTCCACATCTCCAACCCTAGTCCTGCGAGTCGGGTACAGTCGATTCCAAAATGCAGACACACGCACACTTATACACGCTCGATTATGCGTCTGCGAGGATTAATTGTAAGATTGTCATATGCAATGACATTTCAAACGAACTTATAATTTCTTTTTTTTTTCACATTATTTTAACCAGATCAGAAAGAGTATAAACAAAAAAAAACAAAAAAAAAAAAAGCCCCCCCCCCCCCCCCAACACACATACACTAGTCCTCTGTGGTAACGTGAGATACTGTAAAAATATGGCGATATTGATCACACAGCTGCATAATAGGCATCTAATTTAGGATCACACACACACCACACACGTGCGCGCGCATGTGCGCACGCGCATGATGCAATTGCACCCACATGCTCTTTTTAATTTATAAAAGCTTGTTTCATAATATCAAATCTTACTGGTCATTGTGTTGTAGACTTAGAAGAATTCCAATCTGTCTGTGCTCTACAATTTTCGCATGTGTGTGTGCTGAACAATTGCATCTGACTATAAGCATGATGACAAGTTACTATTTGTGACATGCACTGTGTGTGACGGATCAAACGATCTAGGATCCCAACATCGGCAAGCCCACGTGTCTGTCTTTTTTTTTTTTTTCTGGATTGTTAAACTGTCCAAGTTCAAACTGCATGCCAACAGTTCCACAGGCTGCTTGGCTGTGCAGTGAGCCCTATGATAACAATGTCAACGACACCAGCAACAAAAATAACTGTAATAACAATGTTTGTATGGAGAAAGACTACCTCCCTTTCCAAAGACCTGTATTCCTGGTACATTTTTTGTGTTTTGTTTGCGCAAGACTTTTCCCCCAATTTAGACACACACCCTTCCCCTTTTTCTCCTCCACCCCCACCCCAGTACAGACCCTTTTTCCTTTTGAAACATTTGTTTTCAAGATTTTTTTTTTTCTTAAACGATGGTAGATTCTTTCTTATTACAAAAATGACTCTTCCATATTAAAGACTTGTTTTCCTGCAACATTCGTGTCTTTAACTAACCACTAGCTTTCCTTCCCAACAAAAAGATTCCCTAACCTTTATAAAGACTTTTTAGTTGAACATTTCTATCTTTGGCTAAATGCTAGGTTACCTTCAAAGCAAACACTCACTTCCTTTACAAATTGTCTGAATGATAATTACTTTTGTAACACACTCTCTTCATTTACAAAACGTCTTTGCTAAATGGTTGATTGTTACGAGTCACCACTCCACGCAGGTTTAGAGCTATCACACACACCATCTGTCAGTATCGCCCTAATCACAATAAAACCACACTTACCCATGTCTATTGATGGGGAGGAAAAAGCAGTAAACCAACATGTTAACTCACAACATTTGCTTCCAACACCTACACAATTCATACAAAAACCTTTCTTTAATTTGGGGGTGGGGGTGGGGGGTGGTGGTGGTGGTGGTGGTGGTGATCAGCCATCTCATCCTCTGAGTAATGGCTCCTGCCTGCTCTTTCTGCCTTCCCAGTACACAGGTGTACACAAGCACCCCCCCCCCCCCTCCCCCCCTATAAAATTCACCTTTTCAGCAATTGCAATACTGTACAAGGACCAGGTGTGACAACACAAGGACTTCCAAACTCACCCAAGAACCAAGAGAGTGCACAAAACCACTCCCTTGAAATGCTACACTTTAACACGCAGCTGAATATATCATGACAGGAATGTGGGAAGCCTGTGCATGCAGCTCGTCACCGACCCACACAGTGTCAGGGTGAAATCATGCACTTCACGGTGACTGACATGCCTCTAGCTTTCCACACGCACATACACATCTTATTCTTTCTAACCATGCTTGTGACAGGCAATGAACAGAAATTGAATTGGACCACCAACCAGGTCACACTTCTCATATTCCCCAAAGCATGCTCTGAAACCAATTCAACATTATCATCACCATGGTGGGGGCTGGAGGGTGGGTGTGGGGGGGGGGTAGGATGGGTGGAGGTCCAAGTTAAGGCACTCACTTGATTGAGCCTTGGCAGACCAGACGAGGACCAGACGAGGAGCAGCAGCATGAAGCCCCTAACAGCGCCCCTGCACCACAAGCCATGGCTGATGTTGGCTGCTGTGGGGATGTGTCCTTGGTGGTCACTGCCCTCACTCCTGTGGACTCTCCTTCTTGTGTCAGCTGCTGAGCGCTCTCTCTCTCTCTCCCCTCTCTCCTCTTTCGTGTCTGAGTTGATTCTGTTTTCCCCTCGCTGTTCGGTTTTCCTTCTTTTTCTGTCTGCACAAAAGAACGAAGCACGACCTCGATCAGTCCAGTGGTGCATGGAAATCAAGGGGAGAAGGGAGAAGGGTTGCTGAGGTCAGGTCAACGGGCTATGTGAACGAGGTAAGGATATACAGTTTGCTAGCCCTCTGTTTTTGTGTGTGTGTGTGTGTGTGTGTATGTGTGCATGTCTGTGTGATGTGGTGTGTGTATGTGTGCATGGGTGTGCGGCGTGCGTGTGTGTGTGTGTGGTGTGCGCGCGTGCGGCAATGTGTGCGCATGGCATGCACATTCACGTGTGCATGACATGTGTGTGGTGTGTGGGTGGTGTGTGTGTGTAGGGTGTGTGTGTGTGTGTTGTAGCGTGTGCGCGCGCTATGCGTGAGTGTGACGTGTGATGTGCATGCGTGCGTGTACGTGCTAATATGCATATGTGTGTGTGCCATGAGAGACAATAACAGAGAGAGGAAAATGAGATGGGCACAAAAAACCAGAGGTATGACGCAAGGAAAAATGAGAGTCATCCCACCCCCAGATCATGAACAGAAAAGGTAAATACTTTGCAAATGACGACTACAGATCCTGCCTAAATGCCACACAAACACACCAAAACTGCAGACAAAACCAAGCATCAACTTGCACACTCCGACAGAAACAGGGATCTGCATCTAATTTTGAATAACCATCCACATAATCTGACTTAATTTGATTTGATTGATTTGATTTAATTTAGAGTCTGTTCACAACGATGGTGATATTAGACTATCAAAGATTAAAAGAAAAACAAAATATCTATAAGTGGTGTATGTGTGTAAGTGCATTACTATGAGTGTGTGTGCGAGTGTGAGTGAGTGTGTGGCGTGCGGCGTGGAGCGCGAGAATGTGATCATCTATCGTGGTTAGGGAAGATGAGAGAGAGTGCGAAGCGCGAGAACATGTGGTGTGTGTGAGAGTGAGGTGAATGTGAGTGGAAGTTCGTGAGAATGTGCG
>JADBJO010032807.1:0-15313 GCA_016801955.1 Conus betulinus
GGCAACCCTAGAACTTCCAACATCCGCCAGTGAAGGGTGATGATTTACCAATACGAGGAAAACGTTAATAGAACTGTTCTGGAAGAATAACCAAGTAATATCCATATCATTGCTCGATTTATCTCTCTGATTGTCTCTCTGCCTCTTACCGTATCTGTCTAGATGCCATACACCTAGATTGATGAACCTGTTGATGTGGCACATAATATCGATAAGATACACTATCTGATTAACAATGCTGTCTATCTAACGATATGTTTGTCTATCTAATTGTCTGTTTATCCATCGATCGAATCGATTTGTACGCGTCTTGATACATAATTATATGGTAAAAGTACTGTTCAGCTCTCCTTCGGGTCAATGGAAACATCGGGGATGGAGGTCTCGTTTTCGCACGGCATCAGCCCATCAATCAACAGATGTACTTGATCTAAGTGCCCATCAAATCAACAGGTGTACTTGATGTAAGTGCCCATCAAATCAACAGGTGTACTTGATAAAAGTGCCCATGAAATCAACAGATGTACTTGATCTAAGTGCCCTTCAAATCAATAGGTGTACTTGATCTACGTGCCCTTCAAATCAACAGGTGTACTTGATCTAAGTGCCTTTCAAATCAATAGGTGTACTTGATCTACGTGCCCTCAAAATCAACAGGTGTACTTGATCTAAGTGCCCTTCAAATCAATAGGTGTACTTGATCTAAGTGCCCTTCAAATCAATAGGTGTACTTGATCTAAATGCCCTTCAAATCAATAGGTGTACTTGATCTAAGTGCCCTTCAAATCAATAGGTGTACTTGATCTACGTGCTCAAGAAAAGGAGGGGAAGATTGGAACGTGTAGAGGATAAACTGAACTTTTAGCCTTAGAGAGGAGAGAGAGAGAGAGAGAGAGAGAGAGAGAGAGAGAGAGAGAGAGAGGTGGGCACTTAGATAGACAAGCTGACAGACAGATATATAGGTAGATATAAATAGACAGATAGATAGACATAGATAGTTCGAGTAAGATAAGGAAAAGTGGTGGTAAAAATAAGCGAGAGAGACAGACAGATGTGGAGAGAGGGAAATGAGAAGGTGGGGAGAGGTGAAAAGAGGATGAGAGAGAAGAGGTGATCGAGAGGGAATGGAGAGAGAGGGGAGATAGGGGGAGGGCTGGAGAGAGGGAGAGAAAATAAACAAATAAACGAAACAGAAAAAATTACCACCCTAGCAAAGATGGAGAGAGAGAGGGAAAGGAGGAGGGAAGGGAGAGGGTGGGTGAGAGAGAGAGAGGGAGTGGAGTGAGAGGGAAAGGGAGTTTGGAGCGAGAGAGAGAGAGAGAGGGTGGGGGGAGAGATGAGAGAGAGGGGGTGAGGGAGGGGGGGGGTGGGAGCGAGGGGGAGGGAGAGAGAGGAGGTGGAAAGAGAGAGAGATTGGGGGCAGGGGGAGGGGGGGGGGGGGAGAGGGAGAGGAAAGGATGAGGGAGAAGAAAAAGTGGTGAAATAGAAATTCAAAAATAAGTGATCACTGTGGGAATTGCACGCGCTCTGGTTGGAGCCCCACAAGAGAGAGAGAGAATAAAAAAAATTGATAAATAGATACAGATAAACAGATAGATAGATAAACATACAAACAGATACATATATAGATAGATCGATCGATCGATAGATAGATCGATACATGATCAGATAGGTAGATAGATAGGTACTCAGACAGATAGACAGACAGAGAGGATGAATGCATAGATGGATAGATGGATGGATGGATGGACAGAGACAGATCGCATCAGAAGCAGAAAAAAAAGGGAAGTCCCCCACCTTGTCGGACAGATCAAAGCACAGCAGCACGCACTGCGCATGTCTGACGAAGGTACGCGTCACGACGTTCCGGACGCGTTCCTCCCCGGAGGTGTCATCAATGTACACCTTGATCTCATTTTGTGGGGTGCTGGTCGGGAAATGGGCCGGCAGAGCCTGGCACGCTGAGGAACAAAGACAGACATCAGCAGACTGTGTGGCCATGGACACGCACGCGGCTATTTTGACAACACTATAAAAACAAACAACAACAACAACAACAAACACTAGCAGATTGTCTTGCAGAGACAAGCACGGCTATCTCGACAACACTACAAAAACAAACAAACAAACAACAAACACAAAACACCAGCAGATTGCCTTGCCAGAGACACGCACGGCTATCTTGACAACACTACAAAACAAAAACAACAAACAACAAAACAACAACAACAACAACAAAACACCAGCAGATTGCCTTGCCAGAGACACGCGCACGGCTATCTTGACAACACACTACACAAACAAACAAAAAAACAAAACCCCCACAAACCAGTAGATTGCCTCGCCAGAGAATGCTTTACAGAACAGTACAGTCGGTGCAAGACATTGCACTCCAGTACACTGCGATATATTATACAGTACACAATGTTTGACGGTACAGAACATTATTCTGCTGCAGAGAGCAGCCAATCACGGCACAGAACAAACAGTACAGAGCGGCAGGACACAGCACAGCACGTGCAGCACGCTGCAATACGTAAGACGTTAGAGAACTGACCCACTGTGATCCTCAGCATGTCTCCTCTAAACTTCTCCCCCAGGAAGCTGTAGCGGAGACACGTCTTGCCACAGCCATGGGGGCCGATGATGCACAGTCGTTTGCGCAGGGTGGCCATTTTAATCTGGGGCAGAAACATCTCAGTCAGTAACGGTCAGTACTTAGTACAGGCATGATGAACAACTCGGTCAATAACAGTTAGTGCTTAGTACAGGAATAACCTAAAGAGAAAAACAGTTTATAATGTAAGAAACAACTCGCTCAAGAACAGTCAATACTTAGTAAAGACGGAATAACCTAAAGAGAAAGCAGTTCATGACGTTAGAAACAAGCAGACAAAGGAATAAGCGAAAGACTACTATGAATAACCAGTGTCACGAGCGAGTAGCCAAACTGAAGGGTATATCTGCCGGGATCCAGAGCAGATAAAAGAATACATGAAAGACATACGCACGCACGCACGTGCTCACACACACACACACACACACACACACACACACACACACACACACACACACACACACACTCTCCATCCATCTTGTCCTCTAGACCTAAAGCAATGGTCAGAAAGCCAGTGTTTCAGAGGAGAGATCAACCCAGGTTCCATGTGCACCACGCATTTAACGCATGTAAAAACCCCATGGCAACAGGAGAGAATTTCCCTCGCCAAACGTTTGCACAAAAGCATTCATTTTGGCTGGTCAGCACAGTCCGTTCACACAGGGAGTACACAGCTGTGGCTATGCACTCTCTCTGGGTCGAGTAGCCTGAATGTAGTTCTGAAATACGTGACGTTACACAACACAATCGAATGCAATGGAATACAGCGCAAAATGAATACTATTGATTTATGATTAATTCAATTCAGTTCAAATTCATGTCCTCTTACAAATGGAGAATGGTTTCGCCGTGGTCATAAAAGTTACAACGATATCAAAAAGCATTCATACGTAAAATATGAAAAGTTGATAATAGTAATATCTACACTCACACCCATAGTCACACCACCCACTGTAACCTGCATGCACGCACACTGAAGAATCGTGCTCACATTCACACACACACACACACACACACGTGCACGCACAGCGTCCACGCACACATCCACGCACGCACACACATACACGCACATAGAGAGAGAGAGAGAGAGAGAGAGAGAGAGAGAGAGAGAGAGAGAGAGAGAGAGAGAGAGAGAGAGAGAGAGAGAGAGAGAAATTAGTAAACTGCGCAAAAAGTGAGAACGACGAATAAACATGAAGAATAAATCCGGCAACGCGAGCTCAAAAGACGAAAAAACAGTGGACTGAAGTCTTACCTGTCAAAGTACCCAGTACACACAAACACTGTGCGTCCCTAACCTGACTCTTGTGTCTCCACGACACACACTGACCAGCTTCACACACCATACAATGGACCCTGTCTCCCTCAGGTCCACCAGCCAATGTGGACACGTGTCAACCACTCTGAACAGTCAGGGCCCTCCACCCCCCCCACCCCCACCCCCCCTTAAAAACGACTTGTCACAACATGGCGCCACTTCCAGCCAGTTTCAGATCTGTCAACAACACGATGTTTAAAGGCCGCCATTGCTGAGACGTTAATCGCACCATCCGGCCCTCCCCCGCTCTGGTCAGTGTAATTATCTGCACCCTCCACCCCCTCCCTGATCACGCGCAGGGTGACATAATCGATATGGTCAGCTGGTATGTCAGATGACACTCCGTAATGGCCAGGCAGTTATCAGAGAGTAGTTGGCTCAAGAGGCTTCATGGAAAGACGTTTGTTGATATCAGTCCTGTTTGCTAGAGTCAGCTGTGTTGGCTGTGGAGCTGAGGGGTACAACAGGGAATCACGTGTCTGTGCTGGTCTGTGCCGCTGAAGTGTCCATGAGTGAGTTCTCTTTCTGCAGAAACTGCACGCCACTGACAGATGCATCTAGATCTTCAAGACATTGGAAGCTGCCAGCAGATTGTTTCACGCGTGAACAAGTTGACACTGGAATTTCATTCTGTCCCAGTTTCCCCGTTTCACTCCAAACATTGCCCAGTCTTTTCAACACAGGATTTGTTCACATATGGACAAGTTTACACTGGACTTTTTTCTTTCCCGGTTTCCCATTTCATTTCTGAACTGTTGTAAACGATGTACAGTCTTCCGAGACTACAGGTTTTATTCACACGTGAACAAGTTGATATGTCTGTCTTTCCGTACATTTTGCTCCCATTTGGGGAGCTAAGTGACTGCTCGTTTCATTGTCCTGAATGTTGTTTATCCTGCCTGAAGAAGACCAAAAAGCCGAAATGCGTCGTGTTTTGTCTTGTAACTTGTTTGTCCTTTTCGTAGGGGGAAATAGAACTTTTTCTCTTAAGTTTGTTTCCCAGATTCCCGTTTCTCTCCTGAACATAGTACAGTCCACTGATGCTAGAGGATTTGTTCACACGTGAACTTGTTGAAATCGGATTTGTTTTCCCAGCTTCCTGTTTTACTTCTGAACATTTTGTACAGTCTTCCCTGACTAAGGAGTAGTTACCTGCGCATGTTTCACTCGAAAGTTGAGTTGTTCAACATTCAGTTGTTCAGTATATTTAGTTGTTTTTAATTAAGAAATAGGCTTTTACACTTTTTGTCGCCGTTGTCCTCCTTGCAGAGGCGCCCTATTCCCTATTCCTGTGTGGTCTGGTGTTTTCATCAGTATACACTTCAAACATCTGGCTTTTCACTTACTGAAGAAATTCAAGCAAATCTAATCTCCCTCCCTCCCTCCCCCCCTCTCTCTCTCTCCTTCAAAAAGACACATGCTCTCTCTCTCTCTCTCTCTCTCTCTCTCTCTCTCTCTCTCTCTCTCTCACACACACACACACACACACACACACACACACACACACACACACACACATACATGTACGTTGGCGCACAATTGTTGTATATACTCAAACCATTTAAGGTATACTTATTATTTTCCATTCGTCACT
This sequence comes from Conus betulinus, assembly GCA_016801955.1. Lineage (NCBI taxonomy): Eukaryota > Metazoa > Mollusca > Gastropoda > Neogastropoda > Conidae > Conus > Conus betulinus. Next base: position 5,530 of record JADBJO010032807.1, read on the forward strand.
ATAAAGTAGTTTCTTTGGCACTACGCCTGTAGAATCTGATGCCAATCAAGTTTATCAGTCTCTCTCTCTTCCTCTCCCCTACCACCCTCACATATCTACCTCTCTCTTATTTTTACATGCACAATCATTTCTGTCAAACTTGTTATCAATATTTCTGCTTTATTTGACAATAATCGGTATTCAGATCATATTCAAACATCACAAAGGTTAACTTAGTCATAGTTCATCGTCATATGCACTGCTGTACTCGCGTCATTTTGATTTATATAAAAGTCGGTTAATAACAAACGTAAATGGAAATGTCTTACATGGAACATCGGTGCTTTGGTTTAAAGAGAAATAAACATTATTGGCGTACACTGCACCTAATAGGGACTTTAGCTAAATCAAAGGACGGTCGTTGTGACTACATAGAAACGTTAACATTGCATGAAAAATGCCAGAACAGAACACACACACACACACACACACACACACACACACACACACACACACAATAACGTACCTGGAGTAAATGGAGGCTGACTGCCAAAGAAAGCGCTCAGACTGGTAACACAGTGTGTCAGAACTCACGCACACACACAGAGTGTCTTCACTGCGTAGACCCCTCGTTCTCCCCCCCTCTCGGGACAGACGAGGTTTATATGCCTCCAGAGCGCACCCCCTTTATCTCCCGTCACGGGGTAGGACCCACAATAGCAGCAGCAGTCGGAAACAACTGTGGAGTAGGACTAATCACGAGACAGTTGACAAACAACGACTCACGTGACACGTGGACAAACAACGAGGAATCACGTGACCTGTGGACAAACAACGAGGAATGACGTGACCCGTGGACAAGCAACGAGGAACCACGTGACCCGTGGATAAGCAACGAGGAATCACGTGACCCGAGGACAAACAACGAGGAATCACGTGACCTGTGGACAAACAACGAGGAATCACGTGACCCGTGGACAAACAACGAGGAATCACGTGACCCGTGGACAAAACAACGAGGAATCACGTGACCTGTGGACAAACAACGAGGAATCACGTGACCCGTGGACAAACAACAAGGAATCACATGACCCGTGGACAAACAACGAGGAATCACATGACCTGTGGACAAACAACGAGGAATCACGTGACCTGACTCCTTCATTGACGGGCCTGCAGAGAAATGAACTGGACAGAGATTGAAGAAAAAAAGGGAGGAGGAGGGACAAAGGGGGGGGGGGGAGATTTTAATTATTTAGTCTCTGATCGAGCTTTGTGTATGTGTGTGGTTTCTTAGTTGCTTTATTTCTGACCAGTTTAATGTACCACATGCACATAATCAATGCTATGAGCCGCCATTATCCCCACATCCATCCCCAAAGTACCCCTACCCCCCCCCCCCTCCCCTCAACAGTCCTCTCCCCTCCACCTCCTCCCTCCCCACTATCGCACCATCAGCAGCAGCAAAATCCTGTGATTCGTCTCATGAAATGTGTACTATTCCTATTTCTCTTCTTCCAGGGCTGCTATGCCCGCAATGATAACAATAATGCCAGTGTACACGCACGTGAGTTAGCGTTAGTTAAACGGTTTTCTGACTCGAAATGATGTGTTTTAGTAAATGATCACGTTTAACCCTTTAACTGATATGTGCTTTCAGAAATGATCACGTTTTAACCCTTTAAACTGATATGTGCTTTCATAAATGATCACGTTTAACCTTTTAACTGATATATGCTTTTATAAATGATCACGTATAACCCTTTAACTGACATGTGCTTTCATAAATGGTCACGTGTAACTTTTAACTGATATTTGCTTTCAAAAAGATCACTTTCAACCATTTACCTGATATGTGTTTTCATAAATGATCACTTTTAGCCCTTTAACTGATATGTGCTTTCATAAATGAACACGTTTTAACCCTTTAACTGCCTCATCATGCTTAAAGAAACCAAATCGAGTCATCAAGAAACAAACCATGACTCATAATGTCTGTATTCACGTGAAAACTGTAAACAGCCATCTTTCCTTGAAGATGGTGAATATTTTGCTGCAGAAAATGTTTGTTTAATGATAGTGATTTCTTGTAAAGCACTTGTAATTTCCTTCAAGCTCGGTGAGTTTCACAAAGACATAAAAATGCCACACACACACACACACACACACACACACACACACACACACACACACACACGCACAGGACTGCACAACGAGAGACCCTCGCTCTCTCCCCACAACTTCCTCATTCTCAAAAAAAAAAACAAAGACAAAGACGTCCACAGGGTCATTCATGGTAGAAGGGGTATGGAGACACAAATACAGGAGTACATTTTTAATGGCTGGCTTTTGACTTCAGCGAGTTCACGGTTGTTATAGATGATAGTTTGTTTTCAATGTTATAATGAACTATTTTCAGGGGTAGTCACGTTTGACTGCTACAAATACACACACGCGCGCGCGGATGACCATGAAAAGAACAACAGCATGAAAACAACAACAAAAGAGAGTAATTATGAAGCAACATTGTGACGGTTAATAGCTGTGTGGTTTCCGTGTTTTCTTGAAAAAGAAATGCTTGGTTTCGCGCGCGCACATGCGCTCATGAACGCGCGCGCGCGCGCGCGCGCGCACACACACACACACACACACACACACACACACACACACACACACACTGACTGACTGAAAAACCAATTAATTTGTCAGATTAACTCAAGGTTGTGCTGACTAAAAATAAAACACAAGCACACACACACACACACACACACACACACACACACACACACACACACACACACACACACACACACACACACACACACACACACACACACACACACACACACACACACACACACACAATTATTAAGAGTCCATAAGGTAATTATTAAGAGTCCATACAAAAGCTATGGCATTACTGGTTTTGGGCGTACTGGGGAGATTCCCGATTACTAGTGACAACCCAGATCATCGCATTCTGAATACATATATTAGAGTCAGACCAAGACTCTTATCAACGACAGATTTATGGGTCAATGATCTCTCAGGACGCTGAAGAAAACAAATGGAGGAAGTTTATCCTACAAACCTTGTCAACGACAGGATTACAGCACATCTGGGAAACTTAGCATGACTCTCCTGAAGTTCATAATCCGTGCGAAGCTGGAAACGTTTCATGCTGACTTCTGGAGGAAACAAAAGAATGAAAACACATCCAAGCTCAAATTTTATGCCACAGTTGCTACTGAATAAAAACAGGCGACTCATTTGGAACAACGCATTGACACACATAGATTAACTACATTACGAATAAGCGCCCATGAACTCCAGATTGAGAGGGGCCGTTGTACAAAGACTGACAGAGAAGTTAGATCATGCACAACATGCCACGTTGTTGAGGACGAACTACATTTTTCTCGATGACCGTCAATTATTTGACCAACAACGTTACGACCTGATGACGAAGATCACAACAACCGATTCTCCTTTACAGACTAAAGTGAAAAACCCTCGGAGCTCATGTTACTGGCTGCTGTCCAGCCTGTACTTGCCCAGTATATCCTGGTGGTGTTTCTCTCTTCGGAGACAGAAAATTTAATCAGACCCTGATTCACGCTGTTTTTTTTTTTTCTTTTATGCTACTTATATTGCAAGATGTGACGATGTTGGAATTAATGACATTGAATGTCTTAAGCCTGATCTGAAATGAATCATGAACTCCACAATTACGGAACAGGGGACATAAAACATTAGCAAATCTATCCTCCAGGATTACTCTCCCTTTGAACACTCAGTTCCCTTTTCTCATTACGTATTCGCATGTAAGCAGGATTTTCTCTCAACATTCACAGTTTGCAGACACAAGCCTTTAGCAAGAATAAAAAAGTGACAGAAAGAGCATTTCACAAATACCATCTGCTTTGGATTACAACACGTCCCTACCAAATGGACAAATAAGAAGGAAGCTATTTCTGATTTAAAGAAAAAAAAAAGTTCTGTCCTGACCATATTCTTTCAGCAGATCTCTCACTTGGCATATTTCGTTAGTTCATCGATTCATGAAAAGTATTTCCCATCTGTTGAAATGCTAATTTCGTAATGAATGCACACAGAAACAGAAACAAAGTCATTAAGGTCACTTGAGAAGCATTTCAAACACTGTTTATCTATATTTTTAATTAGTAAGTTCCTTTTTTTTTTTTTCTTTTTTTTTTTTTTTCGTTTTTTGTTTGTTTGTTTGTTTTTTTAAGGACGTGTCGCCAGCTTTCATTATCCATGTTCAGAAGGGAATAATGCGCAGTTCGACCTTCAGCGACTTTCAGTCTCTTGAGACCATGAGCAAAGGGGGAAAAGCCCATTCCTAAGGTTATGAGCGTCATTAAACAACTTTTTTTTTTTTTCAATTAACGTACTTTAACAGCGGGAGAAAGGCATGTACATTTAACATTTTCTGTTCACCCTTCTCATAATCATGACAGACATCTTTTTCATTCTCTTTCTTTTCTCCTTTTTTTTTTTTTTTTTTTTTTGTTTTTTTTTTTTCCTTTTCTTTTTTTTTTTTCCTTTGTTTAATTGATTTTACTCTATTTCCCATCTCATAAAAATTAGAAAACAATGTATCAAGTTCTTAAAAATTATTTCAAGTATGCATAAGAAAATATCCGGTTGGGCAACACAAAAAAGTTTTTATGACTATTATTTTTCCGAATGGCGTGAGCTGCCAAAGGGTTTTTTTTTTCTTTTAAATTTGTTCCAGTTACTCTTCAAATTGATATCCAGTAGTTCGTCTACAGTGGTTGTAAATTTGACTCCAAGCATTGTAAAGACTTCAGGATCCCAGCCAAAGGGTCCTGTCCTCATCATGTACCTTAGTGGAGAATTCGTCATGGTGACAGTCTGTTTAACGGTTGCTTCCTCATTAGCTGTCTTTAAACCTGACATTAATGGAAGTTGTTCTAAGAGCTTGACTGCTTAACCTTCTCGAATCCAACTGATCGAAGACATGTCACTAGTGGAAGACATCGAATACAGCCTGGTACATAAAATGCAAAATGTTGGAGATTTTTTCCCCCAGTGAAAATGTGTCCTCATGGCTTCTTGTGATAAGTTGCCTATTTCTACTGTGTTTGGATCAGCCTGGTACTCTTTAAACTTTAATACACCTGGATGTGATCAAGTACGAGCCATTATCGAGTCCCGTCTCTATGACTGGTTCTGGGTTGAAAAGGGACAGTCGGACGATGAGAGCCTGGGTTTGCCAACATTTTTCTTTGTATTTCTTGAAATCTGTCATTTGCTTTTTTCTCTTTTTTTTTTTTTTCGTTTGTATTCTTTTATTTTATTTAGTTTTCTTTTTGCATATCTTATCAAACGTTTGTGTAACCTGTGTGAAAAATAAATAAAAATCAAACTATAGATATCGCGCGCGCGCGCGCGCGCACACACACAACACACACACACACACACACACACACACACACACACACACACACGTGCGCACACACACATACACTCGCGCGCGCACACATGGAGCAGAGAGAGAGAGAGAGAGAGGAGAGAGAGAGAGAGAGAGAGAGAGAGAGAGAGAGAGAGGCAGACAGACAGACAGACACAAATGAATAGTAAAGTCAAAAAAAGTTTATTTTGGCAAAGTTTTCCGGCACAACTATTGCATCATATATCTACGCAAGCAAGCACGTGCGCGCGCACGCCTGCACCCACGCACGCACACACACACAGACACACAGACACACACACCAATACAAGCGCGGACTCATGCATGTACGCACACACACACACACACACACACACACACACACACACACACACACACACGCGCGCGCGCACGCCCGCGTGCGCGCGCGCGCGCGCACACACACACACACACACACACACACACACACACATACACAAACACACGAACACACACGCTCGCACGCACTTACGCACGCACAAACATCTCTCTCTCCCTCCCTCCCTCCCTCTCTCTCTTTCTCGGTCTCTGTCTCTCTCTCTCTCTCTCTCTCTCTCTCTCTCTCTCACACACACACACACACACACACACACACACACACACACACACACACACACACATATATATATATATATATGCATGTGTGTGTGTTCTGAGATTTTCTCTCCGTGAGGGAGTGAGGGAGTGGGGAGACCCCCCCCCCCCCCCCCCTCCCCGATTGTCAGGCGGTAGATTTCTGTCCGGACGAACACAACGAGCAACGAGTTGGCCGCCGGACGTTGTGAGTTCAAATCTCCCTTGACACCGAATGTCATGTCCATGATCACTGCCTGTCTTGACCTGTTGGCGTTCCCGTGGTGCGGGTGAAGGGGCAGATAACCCCTCCCCCCTGTCCCCACTCTCCTGGGGAAGGTGTGGGATCTCCTCTGTGGCTGTGTCCGCTGTGGTGGAGGTAAGCCTTCAATGGGAATGTCACCAACACAGTCAGACTTGGACTATCACAGCAACTGCAAGTCAACTCAGGTGTAACAAATGGGTCTACTCCCTTCTCTCCTCCCCCTCCCCCTCCTCTTTCCTTCAATAAAGCGACTGCAGTCACCCTGCTGGAGGGGAGGGGGGGGGGGAGTCGGAAAACTGAATCCTAAGCTAAGGGGGAAAAAAATAACAAAAGAGAGAGAGAGAGAGAGAGAGAGAGAGAGAGAGAGAGAGAGAGAGACAGAGAGACAGAGAGACAGAGAGAGAGACAGACAGACAGAGAGACAGAGAGAGAGAGAGAGAGAGAGAGAGAGAGAGAGAGACAGAGAGAGAAGAGACAGAGAGACAGAGAGACAGACGGAGACAAAGAAAGAGAGAGAGAGAGACAGAGACAGAGACAGAGACACAGCCAGAAACAGAGACAGATAGATCGTGGAGTCCAGCAGCAACCCAATTCTCAATGTAACAGACATTTCCCTTCTGTCTGGGAAACCTACACCACTAAAGTCTTCGTGATGTTTGGCCTCCACGGCTGGTTGGCGCCACGGGTTTTCAGTCTTCATTCCTCCCTCCCCCCCCCCCCCCCCCCCCCCCTCCATCTCCCCTCCCCGTCACCACTTAACCCCCCCCCCCCCCCCCCCCCCCTTCCCCCTTCCTGCTCTCCTTAAACCCTTTCTACTCTACGTTCTGTACAAAGTCACTATGCAGCCCACAGGCTCGGACGCCGTTAGCGTAGATTGCATGTCTCTGTTCATTGAAGTCAACAACATTTCATGCACAGTCCCAACTTGGGTTGGCCTCCCTTTTCGCTGTCCTTCTCCTCGTCCAGGCTGGATACTCTCCCTTCGTCCTGCACAACACATCAGAAGGCCAAAAAGACACTTAGCATGATTCACATCATCGTGAGGGCATATACCATAACTTTTCAATGCATCATGATCAACAGTAAGTACAAACACAATAAAATACAATATCATACAATGCAATACAACAGAGAACAGCACAATATGCATTAATGCAATATGGAACACGGAGTTTAGTACAATACGCACGGTACAAATACATGCAATATGGTACAAAACGGTACAAATCAATACAATATGGTACAATAAATTAATGCATATGGTACATGGAGTGTAGTACAATACAGCATGGTACAAATTAATGCAAATACATGGTACAAACAGTCCATGCAGTATGGTACATGGAGTGTAGTACAATACAACACGGTAAAACTTAATGCAATATGGTACATGGAGTGTAGTACAATAAAACACAATATGTCTCAGTGCAACCTAATTCAATGCAATACAGTGTTAGCTCTGTGCAATGCAACGTAATACAGTATACATGTAACACAATACAAAGCTATACAAAACAAACATGACAATGCAACACAACAGTGCACTACAACACACAAGAATATGCTACAGTGCAATACACTACAAAACAATACACTATAATGGAATCCACACCAAAAAATACACTACAATGTAATACACTACAAACATACACTACAATGTAATACAACAAACATACACTACGATGGAATCCACCACACACAAACAATGCTACAATGTAATAAAAACAACAAACAATACGCTACAATGTAATAAACCACCAACAATACACTACAATGTAATCCAACACAAAACAATCCACTACAATGTAATCCAACACAAAACAATACGCTACAATGTAATCCCCCACAAAACAATACGCTACAAGCAAAGCACTACAAAAGATATAATACTATATGATACATTACAATGCAATACAAAAACAATACAATAGAATCTGCTACAAAACACTACACTAAATGATACATTACAATACAAACAACACAATACTATACAATACACTACAGTTCAGAGCGATGCAATGCATACAATGCAGTATAGAACAGTTTAGCACTGTACAACATACTACAGCAAACACAACACAAGACAGTACAACTACAGTACACTGCAATACAAAACACCAGTGCAATATTATACATCAGACTTACAGGAAACAACTGCAAGGAGGCAAAGTATGACCCTGCCAGACACAAAGGAGAAAAGTCAAGTGTTTGTACATCTTCTGTTCATACATGTCAAATCCTCGGTAGTTCTAGTTCATGATGAACACAGAACACTGAAAAAGGACACTCTTTACAATGTGCGTATTGAGGTATTCAGCATCTGTGCCAATACAGAAGGAAGCATCATCATCATGGCAATGACGATAACAGTAATTACATTGATGATCTTTATATGAATAATAACAATAATACTAATGATAAATGACAATAATATGATGGTGATGATATATAATAATAATAATGATGTAATCCTTACACACCGCAATCACTGAAAACAAACACTACTCTACAATTGCGTGCAATGATATATCGATCCAGTCCTCTGCTACCCTTTGCCGCCTCAGTTCTCACCTTCCCTCCCCCCGACCCCCACACCCACCTCCTCCTCCCCTTCCCCCTCGTCCACACCTCTCTTTAAACCCTCTCATCCATTCTTCCTGTCCCCCACCCCTCCCCTCTTCCATGTCCTCTCTCTCTCTGCACACACACACACTCGCATCATCAACCTCATTTCAACACACACGCAGGTGACGCGCGCGCGCACGCACGCACACGCACACACCCACCCACCCACCCACCACCACCTTCACACAGAGCTCTAGTCACTAAAGTGTAACATTAGCTCCCCATCTGAAAAACTAGCGGAAAGTGGTGTTGATAGAGTGCTTGTTTCAATCGGAGACGTTGTTGGTAGACTACCCGCATTTGTAGGAGAGAGTACAGATGAGAGAGCCGTGATACTAAAACGCTTTCTCATCAACAGTCTTGTAGTTGCGACTACGGATTACGATGGGTTTTTTCCCCCTTTGACTGTGTGGATAGAACGAGATGCTCGATATGTATGCAAAAGCAGAAATGTATTTGGGAGAGTTCCATCCTGATCCCCTGATGAATATCAAACCCATGATCCCCCGATGACCATCCAACCCATTGATCCCCTGATGAACATCAAAACCCATGATCCCAGCAATAAAGTGACGACAGAGGTCCTGAGAATAAGCCGACGAACATCCAACCTATGATCCCAGGCAATAAAGTGACGACAGAGGTCCTTTGAATAAGCCTGACGAACATCTAACCTATGATCCCAGGGGGCAATAAAGTGACGGACAGAGGTCCTTGGAATAAGGCGACTAGCATCAAACCGATGAATTCCCCCGATGAACGATCCAACCCATGATCCCCTGATGAATCCAACCCAGATCCCCTGAGACACATCCAAACCATGATCCCCCCCCATGAACATTCCAACCCATGATCCCCTTATGAAC
>JADBJO010032808.1:7500-10000 GCA_016801955.1 Conus betulinus
CTCTCTCTCTCCCTCTCCTCTCTCTCTCTCCTCTCATCGGGGTCCCTCTCTCTCGTCATCTCTCACTCTCCATCCCTCTTCTCCTGTCCGTACTCTAGGAGTGGCTACACTTTAACCTGAACCCAAACTTTGAAAAAACAAAACAAAACAAAACAAAACAAAACAAAACAAACAACAACAACAAAAACAACCCAAGCAACATTCGCCACATTCAGTTTACAGAAACGCCTGCACTTGTTTTCTCCCACTAGTTAATTGTTCAGCAATATATATATATATATATATATATATATGTGTGTGTGTGTGTGTGTGTGTGTGGGTGTGTGTGTGTGTGTGTTTGTGTGTGTTGTGTGTGTTAAAAATAGGATGGTAAAAGGAAGTGTTTTAAATCTTTTTTAAGTAGAATTGCGGGTTGGAGAATGGTATATTTTTTGTTGATTGTCTAAAATTGATTTCCTCAATTTTAGATTCATCAGGCCACAGCGTCAAACGTGAGGATATCAAGACTACCACTAAAATGCCTAATAAAAATTCTTAAAGTGTCTCAACCCCTTGGGGATCAACATCTGTACTAAAAATGGGTGGTAAAAGGAAGTTTTAAAAATCTTCAACTTCCTTTTTACCATCCTATTTTAACAGATATATATATATATATACCTCCATTAATAAACAAGCTTGCTCTTATGTCTTGGATTGAAGAAAAGATAGGGGAGATAAGCATTCAAATATCTGCAGTGGTAGATCATTCTGCATACTGACACAATGGGCTTGAGTGGGTGAATGGAGAAATAATATATGATTCTCAAAATGAGCCTTCCCCCGGGAAGGAAACTCACTAACATATAACTCCTGGTCAGATACCGGTATTTCGAAACCTGATTGTTTCTCCTCAGTGACCGCGGAAAGTGGTAACTTGTCTCCTTTGCCTTTTCGGTTTTAAGGAGAATGTTATCCAGAAAAAGGCTGGTGTGCAAACGCCACAGTATGTTTCTGAGCTATATAGATATATATATATATATAAGAGAGAGGCGTTATGAGAGAGAGAGAGAGAGAGAGAGAGAGAGAGATCACAATCAACAGCAGCTAGACTAAGCTTCAAAATACGATATTGATATTAACAGATCCATCTCTCGACTTGTGTCAATGCCCAAATTTGCTAAAGACAGCGACACTTATCTTGCCTAAAGTTCTTTTCAACGTTACTATATTGCATTGAATTAAAAGCTCATAAATTATATTTTAGGTCCAGTTTACAGTTGTATGTAGTGGAGTTATACCAATAAACAAAAAAACGATGGATAGTTCCTAAAGATTAGCACGTATACCATTCTGTACATTTTTACACTTGATATATTTCAATGGACACTCAGCTTTTCTTTCTTTTTTCCCCCATCTGTTCAACGCTGGCCTTCCCTGTGTCTGCCATTTCAGTTTCCTTCATACATACCAACGTCAAAAAGTTCTAGAACAAAGTGGTTCACACCTAAGTATCAGCGTCAGGATAGCATCATGTCAACTACCTGAGAAACACACTGTAGGGGTTGCTGTGTCATCTGGTTGATGATCAATGATTCCAGCACAGGCCTATCATTCGTAGGACACCATCAACGACGCCACGATCTGACAACTATAGGTGTCAGACACATCTACTCTGGGTGCCATATGCAGGGCCCCATTTGCAAAGCGCTTAATTCAATAGTCGTTATTCAGTGATTTCCGCTTGTATGAATCAGTAGCGTCAGAAGATATTTTTGCACTAAGGGGACCAGCCTCAATGTTCCTGCGCTGCATTCTGACTACAACATCGATCATCAAATGGCAGAAAACACATGCGTAGGTGAGCGGATGTGGGGTGTGTGTGGTGTATGTGTGTCGGAGTGTCGGTGTGGTGTGTGTGTGTGTGTGTGTGTTTAGAAAGGGAGGGGACAACCTACCTTTAAAAGCAGTGTTAACCAACCACCGTGCACGATGGTTGTCTGAAATGCCAATTTGGGGGGGGACAACTATTAAACACAACACATTCTGGAAATTTAATTGTGAATTGTTAAAAGACAAGCAATATGCAGAAGAACCACATAAGGCAACGATGATGAAAATTATCTGTTGAATATCCGATAGAACGTACGCCGTAGAAAACACTTCTCTTGAATCCCACTTATAGATGTGGGACCTTACTGTGTAGATAAAGGTTTTGTCGACCTTCTTGCTCAGGAAACTAAGATACGACAAAAGATTCGGATATGCTACTATGAGGTACGAAAAAGGCGTTTAAAAAGACATTATTTAAAACGAAATCGGTGTATAAAAAAAACAAGAAAATAAAAAAAAGAGGAAGACTTTAAAGTGTAAAAGAAACACCACAACTAGGATACGCAAAGAGAAGAACATACATGGGGTATATTAAGATCAAGAGCCTAAATGGATTGCTGAAGGGGAAAAAATATCAAACTACTTTTTGTAATTAGAAAAGGAGGCACTATGTTAATTAATTAAAAGTATG
>JADBJO010032809.1:0-10000 GCA_016801955.1 Conus betulinus
GCATGTGAGAGAGAGAGAGAGAGAGTAGAGAGAGAGAGCAAGAAAGAGCAGACAGAGAAAGAGGAGAGACACAGAGAGACAGGCAGAAACAGACAGGCAACGGACAGAGGGATCGACGCGGAACGGAACGAGTCGCAACACGCCCCAAATAAACACATATTACAATAGTACAATAGAAGCAAATGTCCTAAAGCTACAATGGACATGATATACACACTGAACGCGCGCGCTCGCGCGCGCGCGTGCGCAACATGCGCGCACGTAATCACACACACACACACGCAATTAAGCATGCTCACGCACGCACACACACACACACACACACACACACCACACACACACACACACGAACACACACACACAACACACACACACTCAAACACATGTCACACTGAGGGTCCAGGATCAAACCCTGGTTAGGGGATCTTGGGGGTGCCGAAGTTCGCGTACAATTTCTAGGTGAACTGGTGACCTGTCAATCTCCTGTCCTGTATACGCGGTGTTTATCATTCATTATGACATGCACTAGTCAATCTCCTGTTCTGAACAACGCGGTGTTTATTCATTAGACATGGCACTGGTCATCTCCTGTCCTGTATAAACAGGTGTTCATTTCACTAGACATACACTAGTAAATCATCCTGTCCTGTATACACGGTGTTTATTCACTGGACATGCACTGGTGAAATTCCCCTGTCCTATATAACAGGTGTTTATTCACTGACATGCATTAGTAAATCCCTCCCTGTTTTAAGGAAAAGGAAGGGTGGGTAGGGGCCTCTGGGCACCAAACAAACTTCTCCTTCTCCTCTGGCCACGCTTCCCTTCTCTCTCTCATTCTCTCTCTCTCTCTCTCTCTCTCTCTCTCTCTCTTTCTGTCTCTCCTCTGCTCTCTGTTCCAGTCCTCCTCCTCCCCCCTACCTTCTCTCTCTCCTCCTCTCCTCTTCACCCAGCCCCCAGCCCCACCCCTTCCATGCGCCTGCTGACAGTACATCAAGTCACAGACACAGGTGGTGATGGCCTTCACGTCATATTGTCCATTCCCTCTGAAAACACATGGGTCAGCACGCAACATTGGATTCTCTGTGATCGTTTGAATGTTGTTAGTTTGATGGTGGTGCTGTTTATTTTCCTCCGTCAGAGCGCCAGTCAGTGTGACATCCAGAACAAGGGGGGGCCGCTGATCTACACCTTTGTCCCATCCTTTCTGCAACTGCTGCCGTCACAGGCATTGTCAGGTCGGTACAGTTCAGCAGTTTGTCCATGCCAGGCAAGATGTTCAGACTGGCACTGGAAAAGTCCGGGTTGGGGGGAATGGAAGGGAGGGGCGATTAGGGCAAAAGTATAATTTGGTCACCCCTGATTTTTTCGAAGAGGGTGAGGCTGGGGGAGCGGGGGTGGAGGCTACAGTACCCTACCTCCTGTTGTTATTGTGTATGTGTGTAGGACTGGGGGTAGGGGTGGACATAGACTTCAGAAGGAGTACTGACCTGAGATCACAGACCTGAGAGGAATACAGACGTGGGAAAACTTGACCTGGGACCCAAGGACCTGCTCCCCTTTCCAACAGGTTTTCCTGATGCGGGGCTTGATGTCAATCCTTCACTGAGACCACGAAAAGCGTTGTTGAAATCTGCGAACCTGAGAAGAAGGGGAAGGTTGGGGCGAATAAGAGAGGAGGGGTTTGCGGGTGGGGATGGGGGTTGGGAGTAGGCGTTGATGCTACGTTATAAACACCTGTCATGGACTGGCCACAAGAGAATAAGTTACACACTGATGGAAATTCTCTCTCTCTCTCTCTCTCTCTCTCTCTCTCCTCCTCTCTCTCTCTCTCTCTCTCTCTCATCTACACACCACACACACACACACACACACACACACACACACCACACACACACACACACACCACACACACACACACATGATGCACACACGAACGCGCTCACAACCACGCAAACACACGCAAACACACGCAACACACACACACACACACACACACACACACACCCACACACACACACACACACACACACACACACACACGCACTTCTGCTATCTCTCTCCATCATCCTCTATCTGTCTATCTATGTATCTGTATCTATCTATCTATCTATCTATCTATCTATCTATCTATCTATCTATCGATCTATCTATCTATCTATCTATCTATCTATCTATCTATCTATCTACGGTTCAGTATGTGAATCAGGGGGAAATCAGAGAGAAAAGAGGGACAGTGAGGCGGGAAGGGTATTTAACGTTGCAGTGATCCGTCAAAAACGATGGTGACTATGTTGGTGGGGGGGGGGGGGGGGGGGGGGGGGGGGGGGGGGAGGGAGGGGAGGTAGTAGTGGGGTGGGCATGGCGTAGGATGGGGATGAAAGGATGAAAGGGGAGGGGGGGGGGGACCGAAAGAGGTGGGAGAACGAAGATGAAGTGTGCAGTTTTGGATTGCTTCCCCTACAATGCAATTACTCACCTTGACCGCTTTTGACTGGAGACGGAAAAGGAGCAAATGATGATGGTGATGGGGGAAAGGGTAGGGAATGAGAGAATAGGAGTGTCAATCAGTTTATATTTTTCAATTTATTGCATCGTTTCTCGAGCTCCACCGTAATAAGTCATTCGCTTTTTTTGTTGGTTTTTCGCTCTTTCGTGGTTTTTGTTTGTTTGTTTGTTTGTTTTGTTTTGTTTGTTTTGTTTTGTTTTTTTTATTTACCAAATTTAGTATCGCGGTCATAGCACTGTGTATTTCTTGGTGTTTGCATACGTATCTGGTTTGCAAACTAGACTGAAGATAAATGATTTCTCGTTCATTTCCGTTGTAATAATTGTTTATCTTGCCCGAAAAAGACCTAAGAGGTGTAAACACGTCGTGTTTTGTCTTGTGATTCGTTTGTTCACGGTTTTTTCTCGGCGGTTCGCCAGCATGTTATTTAAGATGTGTACGTATCTGATTTTTATTACATGCATTAGTGTGTATCCCCCCCCCCCCCCTCTCTCTCTCTCTCTCTCTCTCTCTCTTAAACTCGGTGTGTGTATATGGTCAGAAAGTGGTGTGTGTGTGTGTGTGTGTGTGTGTGTGTGTGTGTGTGTGTGTGTGTGTGCGCGCGCGCACGCGCGCGCATGCGTACGCGTGCTCGTGTGTATGCACAGATGAGAGAGAGAGAAAGAGAAACAGACAGATAGACAGGGACAGAAAGAGAGAGACACGTAAATCCAGCTGCATGTCGCCACAGAAACAATCTCTTATTTCTTTTTCTTTTCATTTTTCAAAACCGCATAAGAATTTACAAATTCAGATCAGAAATTTTCTGTCACAGACATAGACGTCAACGCGTAGGTATAGGGGTGCTATCATATGTAGTACCACATACACACACTCTCGTCTCTCTCGGCTCACTAGCCTCTCTCAAGGGCGCTCCTCTCAAAGCCTCTCTCTCTCGATCCTCTCTCCTCCCCCACGTCTCGAAAAACGAAATCAAAAACTCCTCGGCAAGCTCTCTCTCCATGACTGACTGAAACAAGCTTTATTGTCAGAGTAACTCAAAATTTGTGTACCTGACTAGACACATTTTACTGACGAACACACACACACACACACACAGCCACAACACACACACACACACACACACACACACACACATTTTCCTTACTCCCACTCTGACGCCATAACTAAGCTGGTACCCATGTCAAACAGGCGCATTAACCAGTCCTCGGCATGCTTTACGACTAACCCCATCCCACAATCCGAAAGCTGTCATATCCACTCTAGTTTCCATGGAGCCAATAGATATAGTAAGTTCCTGAAAATCAGGGTGTTGAGCACCCACCGATAGAATTCTGGTCCATACACCACAGTATGGTAGTACAACCGGCGATGCTGCTGCTGCTGGTGCTGCTGCCGTTTCATGGCTCAGTAGGAGGTTGGACTCCTATCGAGAGAGTCATCCTGGGTGTTTGGACCTGAGGCAATGATGGTGACGGGAAGGTGTGTGTGTGTGTGTGTGTGTGTGTATGTGTGGTGTGTGTGTGTGTGTGTGTGTGTGTGTGTGGTGTGTGTGTTTGATCTAGACTGGGGTGCAACTGGAAGCACCAAAGAAAGAACCATCCTGAGACTTGGTCCTGAGGCAATGGTAGTGAAGGGGGGTGCAGACCTATCTCGGCCAAGGGTCTTCCGGAGACTGCCCACACAGTCAGCCCCTGGGGTCAGGCCACTCCCCACTTTGAAGCAGTGAGTGGTTGCTGAATGCAGAGGTTGCCCAGAGTATCGTCCTCACTGTGTCTCCAGGCTGTGCCCTCCAATTTGTGGTTAACAACCCACTAGTCACCCCATCCTGATAGCACAGTTATGACGAGTACGGACACGAATTCTCATTGTGTTCCCACGGGGCTCACTGGCACGTGTGCGTCGCACTCTCCTACTGTGTCTCACTGTCTTCACTGTGTCCCCACTGTCTCTCACTGGTGTCCCCACTGTCCCCATCAGTGATAGGCACGTGTTCATTGGTGTCTCCACGTCCTCACTGTGTCTACAGCTGAGGCTCCACTGTCCTCACTGTGTCTCCACTGTCCTCACTGTGTCCCCACTGTCCTCACTGTGTCCCCACTGTCGCCATCAGTGATAGGCACGTGTTCATTTGTGTCTCCACGTCCTCACTGTGTCTCCACTGTCCTCACTGTGTCTCCACGTCCTCACTGTGTTCTCACTGTCCCAGAGACAACCTGGGGAGATGGAGGAAGAGACGACAGGGGATGGAGAGGATGGGGCTGAAACAGCCACTGCTGCCGAGCACTTTTTTTCTGTGGGTCTGTAAAAGAACAAACATTGTGATTAGTTCCTCTTCCACGTGAAGCCTTTCTCTGACACTTGATATACACAGCAATGAACCAGAACCATCACACTTAACATACGTGACACTTACTGACAGTAAACAGACAAATAAACCCGAACCATGCCTGTCGTTATATAGGTGTCAGTTCACTATCAGTAAAAAAACTGAAAACAAAAACTCATGGGAACCATTCCTATTGAGAAGTAAGTCCACTAACACCGAACGGATGACTAAAACAGCTCTATTACTGTTCATTAAGTAGTGTTAGTTTACTGACAGTGACAAGATTACAAATCAGAGCCATTACTCTCGATTACATGGATGTTATTTCATTTTTAACAGGACAGATACACACCAGAACAACTACTGTTAACTATCGTGGCGATAGTTCATTAAAACGACGAATAAACCGGAACCATGATCGTTACCTACATAGTGTTAATCGATTAACCGGGACCACTACCGTTTGACTTGATCGGTGTTACTTCACCAGCACTAAACAGATAACTAAGTCATCACTATTGCCGTTGATCACACTAATGGTAGCTCATTAAACAGATGAACACACTGGAATCATCACTGTTAAGGACATAGGTGTTCATTGTCTAGGAGACAAGTGTTAATTATCTAAGACTAATCAGGTAAATAAACCAGAAGAAACATTACTGTTGACTTCATAAGTATTACTTTACTAACACTCAGCAGATAAGTAACTTAAAACTATAGACAGTGACTAAACAGGTGTAAGTTCATTAATGACAAATCAAATATAAATCAGAGCAATCGCTGTGGACTACATAGCTATTAATTCAAGACAGTGAACAGATATCTAAATTAAAACCATGGCAGTTGATACATAGCTGATGATTCACTGACAAAGAACAGACAAGTCAATCAAAACCATATCAGTTGACTACATAGCTGATAATTCACTGCCAATGAACAGATGAAATACACCAGAACCATGGCAGTTGACTACATAACCGATTTTTTTCTGACAATGAACAGATAAATAAAGCGGTACCAGTACTGGTGACTACACAGATATTCATTCACTAACACCATACAGATAAAATAAACCATACTCATTCCTGTTTATGAAATGGATCCAGTTCTCAATAGAGATAAACAAACCAGGCTCATTCCTGTTTTATGAAATGGATCCAGTTCTCAATACAGATAAAACAAACCAGAAGCATTCCTGTTTATGAAATGGGTTGCAGTTCTCAATACTGATAAACAAACCAGAAGCATTCCTCTTTATGAAATGGGTTGCAGTTGTCAATACTGATAAACAAACCAGAAGCACTCCTGTTTATGAAATGGGTTGCAGTTGTCAATACTGATATAACAAACCAGAAGCATTCCTGTTTATGAAATGGGTTGCAGTTGTCAATACTGATAAACAACCAGAAGCATTCCTCTTTATGAAATGGGTTGCAGTTGTCAATACTGATAAACAAACCAGAAGCATTCTGTTTATAAAATGGGTTCCAGTTCACCGTACCAACAGAGACACCGGAACCACAACTTGTACCACACCAGTCATTTCATTAGTAATGATAAGTGAAAGTCACATTTTTTTTAAAAAGCTCTCCCATTTTCTGTGTCCTCAGGGGACTTTGTTCCCGTGCCGGCTGTTCTGAGATTGGACTTCTCCATACATAGTCACACCCAGCCCCATGTAAAGGCTACGTTACTCTGAGAGAGAGAGAGAGAGAGAGAGAGAGAGAGAGAGAGAGAGAGAGAGAGAGGAGAGAGAGACAGAGAGAGAGAGACAGAGAGGACAGACAGACAGACAGACAGGCAGACAGACAGACAGACACAGACAGAGAGACAGACACACACACACACACACACACACACAGACAGAGAGAACAGACAGACCACACACACACACACACACACACACACACACACACACACACACAGACTCAGACAGACAGACAGACAGACAGACAGACAGAGAGAGAGAGAGAGAGAGAGAGAGAGAGAGAGAGAGAGAGAGAGAGAGAGAGAATAGTGAGCACGCCAACTAGCACTTACAAACGCTGTTCTTACCAGATAGTGTTGTTTTTTGCGGAACTGTAAACCGCAGTCGCAGGAAAAGTACATACACGTTTCTGTGTACTTTCAAATGGTATTTCAGACCCGACGGTCTGGTGAATTTCGTTCCACATTCGGAGCATTGATTTGGTTTCTCACCTGCAAAATATCGACATTGTTTGATTAATTACAGACATAAGCAGTTCCACTCATGTATTTCTACAGACAGGCAAAGGGAAGGAGATTGTCGGTTATGTTTATACTGCATTTTCATTCCAAACATGTCGTGTTTTCTATTTATATATTCCTATAAGGATGTGGGATGTTAGTGGCATTGGTGTCGTTGTTTTTTCAGCTAGTTTCAATTTTGCCGAGAAGGTCACTGCACGCGGAGTTGTCCACATTCGCTACATCAAAGCTGAATACAATAATGATTCCGTTAAAAAAGAGGGAACAGAACAGAAAGATTTAAACACATATTTATATGTGACCATGCCTATGATGCCTGTATAAGGGGAAATTTGACAAGTCTGTTGTGTCCGATATATATATATATATATATATATATATATATATATATATATATATATATATATATATATATATATACAGTGAGGTTGACAGGATTTGACAAGACACACAGACAGTGACTAGATGACAGCTAGGTGTGAGACACTCAGAGAACAGACGGACGGACAGACTGACCGAGGTGTACGGAGGATACATGTTTTCTGAGGGAGGACTTGGTAGTGAACTCCCTACCACACAGCTCACAGTCACGCTGTGTGTTGCCAATCGCCATCAGCTTCTCCGAAAAGTTCACTGCCCGGATCTGAAACAAAGAAGAAAGTAGTATCCACGATGTGGGTGACGCCATGATTGTTGACTTTACAGGTGGCTTGATTCAGCGGCTGACAGTGCTTTCCAGTCACTAGATAATAATGATGGGACACAACTCTGCCAATGGTGAACTGAGAACATTTCTCCGTGGAAAACAACATCACATGCAGAATGTTTTTACGCCATGAGATCAAAGAGAGTATACTGTTTTTGGTAACCTTATATGGTAAGCAGAAAGTGGTTTATGTGACTGTAATTTCATGTGTTCTGTCAGAAAGGGATTTACATCACTGTAATTTAATGAGTATAATCAGAAACTAGTTGATGTTACCATAATTCCATGTATTTGAACAGAAAGTAGTTGTTGCTATAGTTGTATGGGTATCGTAAGAAAATAGCTAATGTTGCTATGGTTTCATGTTTATACTCAAAAAGTACTTGTTACTATACTTTTATGCGTATCTACAGAAAGTGGTTGTCGCTATAACTGTGTGGGTATAGTTATAAAGTACTTGACGTTTCTACAATTTGATGTGCATACACAGAAAGTCGCTGCTGCTATAACTGTATGGGTATCGTCAGAAAATAGTGGATGTTGCTATGGTTGTACGTGCACAGTCAGAAAGTACCGTGTTTTACTCTAACTTTACTTGGTGTGTGTACAGTCTGACCCATGCACAGATCAACCCACCCCTCCCCAGCATCGTCATTTCCATAATGATATTAATCAACATCGTCATCATCATCATCTTATCATGATCAAACATAATCCTCATTATCATTGTCTGAACGACAAGAAAAGCTACAGCCCACACCAACAGTCTTCATAATCATGATCATCATGATGATATCTAAAGAACAACAAAAGTGACTTTCAACAAAGACCTCAACCACAACAAACACCATCATCATCACTGTCATCATCAATAACGATCCAAACGGACCTAAAACCACGACCATCTTCACCGTCATCATCATCATTATAATAATCATCATCATAATCACTAAAGACAGCAACAACAACTCACACTGATCCCAGTCACGATCGTCATCATCATCATCACCACCAATATCACCATCAATGTCATCAACGACTATTTGGCGTCCAACCAGCGCAGAGAGAGAGAGAGAGAGAGAGAGAGAGAGAGAGAGAGAGGAGGGCGGGGGGAGAAAGAGAGAGGAGGGAGAGTGAAGGAGGCCGACGAAAATGGAGGGAGGGAGGGAGGCAGACAGAGGAAATGAGGAAAAAAGATGGATAGAGAGGGAATAATAGAGATGGGGAGGGAGGAAGGAGAGAGGTGAGTGTGTCTGCTTCTCAGGTCACTGCTGTCCAGGGTACCAAGACACCTCCCCAGTGACCAGTGTGTCCACCACCGTCCCTTACCTCTTCTCTGTGCAGCACTGCTGCCGCCCGTAGCAGCAGGTCAATACCGTGCTGGGGGTTCCGGTCAAAGTCATGATCTGCCCAACAACATTGAAGCACTGTCAGTCACTGGCTGTCAACATTTCAACCTGATGGAACGGCTAATGACGACAGCTGATCTGTGTCATCTTCACTAGGAATAATGATAATAGTCACTGTAACAATAAAGTGTGTGTGCGTGTGTGTGTGTGTGTGTGTGTGTGTGTGTGTGTGTGTGTGTGTGTGTGTGTGTGTGTGTGTGTGTGTGTGTGTGAGTGAACCATACCCATACATTTACTTTGATGCCAAAGGGAAGTGCACATTCTGATGTTAAATTTTCATGTCTTCACCACCTATAATGCGGCGCCGAGTTCGTAACCGCACAAAAGCATATCTTCCACAAGATCACCTAAGTTACTACCGCGGCCATGTTGTTTAGGCCTTCGAAACAGCCAGTAGAAGCGCTTTCCAGCTGTTGGTGTGGCAGCTTGTTGTAAGGTCCTCCGTTCCCTGCCAGGTGGCATTGCAGGGAACACCAAAGGGAGCGATGGCAGGTCTCCTCTAAGGAACAGTGATGTAAGAGGTCAGTGTCAGATGGCACATGAGTCTCCCAGCCGTATGGATGATGGCGGGTCGAGCCTGTGTGGCCGAAGGACGACTCCTGGAGATGTGGGTCGATCGCCGATGGAACGCTGCCTGACTATGTTTACCGTGCTTTCCAGCCGGGCATGGCGCACCCCTCACGGGGTTGGGCTTAAAAATTGCCCTTTCGACCATAGTCTGCGTGGACCATAGAGTAGAAAGGACTTGTGCAGCGCCCCAGCGACTTAGTCCTGCTCCCTCTTTGAGGCGGCCTCACCAGATATGTCCTGTGCCA
>JADBJO010032810.1:0-2500 GCA_016801955.1 Conus betulinus
GCATCTGATATCTAAAAACTGGAAATAAGGTTCGCTTTCTAGGGTTGTTTTAAAAAGCCGATAATTTCTGTATATATCTTTATTCATAATAGATTCCTTCCCATTCTTGTAAATAATTATCTTTCAGTCTTTGTTTGAATAAAGAGAGAAAAGCCTTTTCACATCCATACTCCTTGATTTATCCATGCATGCCCAAACCCCATTCTGAACATAATATTTCTGATCTGACTTGCCCAACAAACTTTGCCCCTTTCATCTAATTTCCAAAGCATTGCATATGCAATCCTTGGGATTCTAGTCGTGTCCATCTTTAGAATTCTAAGCCAATTTAATACATCTGAAATAACTATTCACATATAATGGGTACCTTCCTGTTTCCCCAAGAACAAACTTATTTGGTACTTTTAATGGGACTCGTAAAAATCGTTTGCATGCATAACTGTGAACCTTTTCAATGTTGTCTAATCTATTCATACCCCACATTTCAGCTGCATACAGTAATATAGGTTGTACTTGAGTGTCAAATATTTTGAAAAAACAAGATTTTGAAATATCATGCAATCTGCCAGTATGTTTCACACATTCAACGCAAGCTCTTCTGCCCTTCACCGCCAGAGCATCAACACACTTGGTATGCTCATTTTAGTTATAAACACAAAACCAAGATAGTTATATATTCATTTACTACTTCTAAAGAATCTCCATTTATATTCCATTTGTCGTTTTTGCCTAGAAACCCTCCTTTTCGAAATACCATAACCTTTGTTTTGTCTTTGTTAAGATTCAGAATTAGCTTTTTGCAAGATTCGTTCAGTACATCAATTTGATTCTGTAGACCTCTAGCGGTGTCGGACAGTAGAACTATATCATCAGCAAACAAAAGTATACATATCTCAACATAACCTGGTAACAATTGGATACCATGTATTCCATTTTTTTTTCCACTGCAATAGCAATTTCATTTATAAAAATTGAAAAAAAGTTCTGGGCTCAGGATGCAGCCTTGTCTCACCCCAACATGACATAAAAAAAAAATCAGTTACGCGATCCTCTATTCTGACGCATGAAAGAGCTGATTTATAAATAGCCCTTATTGCCTTAATAAATTTACCATGGATTCCTGTTTTTATCAGAATATCAAATAATGATCCATGCTGAACTGAATCAAACGCTTTTTCTCAGGTCCACAAAACATGCAAAAAGCTTCCTCCTTTCTTTGAAAAAAACATTTCTGAATGATTGCATTCAAGGTAAAAATGTGTAAAATGTAGAATACCCCTTCCTGAAACCTGCTTGGGACTCTGTTAGCTTCTTATTTGTTTCAATAAAGTTCACTAATCTCTTGTTGAGAATATTAGTATAGCATTTACTCATTAAACTCAATAATGACACACCTCTGTAATTATCTGTTACTGTTTTTATCACCTTTCTTAAAAATTGGTACTATAATAGATTTTGTCCATTCCTCAGGATATTGACCTTT
Source organism: Conus betulinus (assembly GCA_016801955.1). Lineage (NCBI taxonomy): Eukaryota > Metazoa > Mollusca > Gastropoda > Neogastropoda > Conidae > Conus > Conus betulinus. The sequence goes on from JADBJO010032810.1 coordinate 1,484, forward strand.
CTCGAAAAGATTATTCAATAGTGTTGTCATGAATTTGACTGATTGTTCACTACATAGTTTCAGCATTTCTGGAGTAATTCCATCAATACCGCATGCTTTTCCATTTTTCAGTTTATGAACTGCCTCATAAACTTCTCTTTCATGAATAGGTGAGTGAGTTTAAATCACTGCATTTTGATTCTTAACTTTCAAAGCTTAAATAAAATGTTTTTATTTCTGAAACATTGAATAGGCTTTTAAAGTGGTGTGAAGCCACTGCTGGTCAGAAATTTCTGGACAAATGCGAGCCCTTTTCTTACCAGACATGAATTTAACTTCTTTCCAGAGCGATTTACTGTCTTTGCCAAAACCTGCAAGTTTTCTTGCTTTTTCACGTTTAAAGCTGCTCTTTTTTTTTTTTTAGCAGTGTTTTGTGCTCCTTCCTATTCTGAACAAATTGCCTCCTTTCCTCTGATTGTTTGTGTATTTGACACAGTAGATGTTTACTTGCCCTGTTTTCTTTGATTTCCTCAGTATCATCAACGAATTCCTTGCTTTTATCTTAAACTGTCTACATTCAGCATCAAACCACTGTGGAGGTTTAATCTCTTTATCAATACAGACACATTTTTTTTCATGCAGTTACTACTTAGCATTACAAGGTTCTAGAAAACAAGGTTACAGCTTGATTCACATCATTATCAACATGTGCTGCTAGAGCTTGTAAATACATTTCTTGCATTTCCTTTGTATTGACATTTTCAATGAACTGTTGCTCTAATGACTTATCCCAACATTGCTTTTCCATCCACTTTTTTGCTTTCTTACCTTGGCTGTCCACGTTTGCCTGAGAACTCAGGGTGGTTAACAGTTTGATACAAACAGGTAAATGTGATGAATCAATAGAGGACAGAATATTTAAAGAACTAATATAATTCTGTAAACATAAACCACTAGAAGTTATAAAGTAATCAATTGTGCTCCCTCCATTGCTCGATACAAAAGCGAGTGATGCATCAAAAATCATAATTACTTAAA
>JADBJO010032811.1:5000-15305 GCA_016801955.1 Conus betulinus
CACTGAACCTTGTTGAAAGAGGACAGGAAATTCTGTGGGGAGAAAAGAGATACAGGACAAAGTAGAAAGAGGAGACAAAACCCTGTGGATCAGGGGGGGGGGTAGAGGGAGGGGCTGGGTGTGTGTTTTGAGAACCATCTTTGTAGAAAGATAACCCGAAACACTGGAGAGGAGATAAGAGACACGGACTTCGTGGGAAGACACACGAAACTGGGGGCGCGAAAAGAGGCGACCATTCATAAAATAAACAGGACAAGAACCCCAGGGGGGGTGGAGGAGGAGGGGGGGGGGGGGGGGGGGGGGTATGTAGAGAACCGAACTTTATATTAAGAGGACATGAGACACTGGGGGGGGGGGAAAAAAAAAAAAACGGTGAACTTTAAAGAAAAAGGATAGGAAATCGGGGAGAGGGGGGGGGGACACACCGATCCTTACAGAAAAAAGAAGCCTGGTGGTGGGGGGAGAGAGAGAGAGGATCGACACCAAACCTTATTAAAAGACTAGATACCCTGGAAAAGGTGGTGAGGAGATACACCGTGCTTTACAGATAGAAGAAACGAAACAATGCCACAGGGAATGAGAGACACCGAACCTTGAAGAAAGAACATGTAATCCTGAATGGGCGAAAAAAAACAAAAAACAATGAACCCTAATAAAGGGATACAAAACCATGTCACAAAAAAAAAAAAAGAGACACCGAACCTCATATAAAAGGGAGTCACAACCGCCCGGGGAAAAAAAACATCGAAAGATGACATGGAACCGAAGGAGGGGGGGGGGGTGGTGTGGAGGGCATAGACACTGAAACTTATAGACGAGGACACAAAACGCTGTAGTTGTGAAAGACACAGAATATTGTAGAAAAAGAGGACAAGAAATCTTGTGGAGGGATCAAGAGAAGCTGAACCCTGTAGACATAGGACACGGGGGGGGGGGGGGGGGGGGGGGGGGGGGGGGGGGGATAGAAGAGAAACCGATCCTTATAGAAAAAGAGCATAGAAACGAAACTCTGGGGGTAAAGAGACGCTGAACCTTATAGAGTGAGGGCACAAAAAACAGGCAGGGGAGGGAGGAGGGGGGGGCGTGGGATGGGCTCACCAAATCTCATGAAAAGGGGACACCAAAACCCAGGGTGGGGGTAGAGAGTGGACAAAAAAAAAAACTTGAACAAAGGACATGAAATCCAGTGTGTGGGAAAAGAGTCACAAAGCCTCAGAGAGGACATGAAGCCCCGTGGAGGATGGGGGGGAAAGAGTCAGCAAGAAGAGCCCCTCAAAGACAAGAAGAGGACATGAAGCCCCGTGGAGGGATGGGAAAGAGCAGCAAAGCCTCATAGACAGAGGACATGAAGCCCCGTGGAGGGATGGGGAAAGAAAAGAGTCAGCAAGCCTCAAAGACAGAGGACATGAAGCCCCGTGGAGGGAGGGGGAAAAAAGTCAGCAAGCCTCACAGACAGAGAGGACATGAAGCCCCGTGGAGGATGGGGGGAACAGTCAAAGAGTCAGCATGAAGCCTCATGAGACAGAGGACATGAAGCCCCGTGGAGGGATGGGGAGGGATGGGAGTCAGCAGCAAAGCCTCATAGACAGGACATGAAGCCCCGTGGAGGGATGGGAAAAGAGTCAGCAAGCTCATAGAGAGGACATGAAGCCCCGTGGAGGGATGGGGAAAAAGAGAGTCAGCAAGCCTCATAGACAGAGGACATGAAGCCCCGTGGAGGGATGGGGGAAAAGTCAGTCAGCAAGCCTCATAGACAGAGGACACATGAGCCCCGTGGAGGGGGGGAAAAGAGTCAGCAAGCTCATAGATAGAGGACATGAAGCCCGTGGAGGGGGGGGGAAAAGAGTCAGCAAGCCTCATAGAGAGGACATGAAGCCCCGTGGAGGGAGGGAAAAAACAGTCAGCAAGCCTCAGAGTCAGAGAGACATGAAGCCCCGTGGAGGGATGGGAAAAGAGTCAGCAAGCCTCAAAGACAGAGGACATGAAGCCCCGTGGAGGGATGGGAAAAGAGTCAGCAAGCCTCAAAGACAGAGGACATGAAGCCCCGTGGAGGGATGGGGAAAAGGCAGAGTCAGCAAGCCTCATAGAGGACATGAAGCCCCGTGGGGGGGGGGAAAGAGTCAGCAAGCCTCATAGAGGACATGAAGCCCCGTGGAGGGATGGGAAAAGAGTCACTAAGCCTCTCACAGAGGACATGAAGCCCCGTGGAGGGATGGGGAAAGAGTCAGCAAGCCTCATCATAGAGGACATGAAGCCCCGTGGTGGGGATGGGGAAAAGAGTCAGCAAGCCTCATAGAGAGGACATGAAGCCCGTGGAGGGGGGGGGAAAAGAGTCAGCAAGCCTCACAGAGGACATGAAGCCCCGTGGAGGATGGGGAAAGAGTCAGCAGCCTCAAAGCCTCAAAGACAGAGGACATGAAGCCCTGTGGAGGGGTGGGGAAAGAGTCAGCAAGCCTCAAAGACAGAGGACATGAAGCCCTGTGGAGGGGTGGGGAAAAGAGTCAGCAAGCCTCATAGACAGAGAGGACATGAAGCCCCGTGGAGGGATGGGGAAAAGAGTCAGCAAGCCTCATAGACAGAGGACATGAAGCCCCTGTGGAGGGGTGGGGAAAGAGTCAGCAAGCCTCATAGACAGAGGACATGAAGCCCTGTGGAGGGTGGGGAAAGCAGTCAGCAAGCCTCATAGACAGAGGACATGAAGCCCTGTGGAGGGGATGGGGAAGGGCAGTCAGCAAGCTCATAGACAGAGGACATGAAAAGCCCCGTGGAGGGATGGGGAAGGGCAGACACTAAGCCTCATAGACAGAGGACATGAAGCCCTGTGGAGGGATGGGAAAGAGCAGAGCAAGCCTCATAGACAGAGGACATGAAGCCCTGTGGAGGGATGGGGGAAGGGCAGACACTAATCCTCATAGACAGAGGACATGAAGCCCCGTGGAGGGGTGGGGAAGGGCAGACACTAAGCCTCACAGAGAGGACATGAAGCCCCTTGGAGGGGTGGGGAAGGGCAGACACTTTTCTCATAGAAAGTGGACATAAAACTGAGGGATAAAAAGACTCTCAGCCTTGTAAGAAAAAGTCAGAGTGACTGATGTTCACCTGAATGACGGAAAACGAATGAATGATCTGCATCAGCAGGCGGCTCTTCATTCGGCTCCACCCAGGTCGGAAGCTCCTTGTGTAAATGCGAGTGTGGACTGTAAAGCGCTTAGAGCTTGATTTCTAATCGAGGACAGGCGCTACATAATGACGATAACAATATAATCTGAAAGAACACACTGATACCAGGTACTAAACTTTATTCAAGAACAACAGAGGCCCACATCAGCCCACTCGACTGAAAGAACAGGCTCACTACACTGGAAAAAAAAAAACGAAGGAAAAGTGAGAGAGAGGATGAGAATAAGAAGATAGAAGACTACTTAGCTGTATTCCCGAGTTCGCTTGTCCCGGTCTCCGTTTTCCACGGCCGTTGATGCAGGAAATCTTTGGTCCTGTTGATGAAAACCATTTTAGCGTCTGATCTTCGCAGTTAAGCAATGTTTTAGGATCAAGCATGGTGAAGTAAAAATGAACGCACTTAACAATACGTGAAGTAACGTACATTTGATAGACAATAGCAAACGGACCCTTGAATATTTGACTAATGGTATCTTTACACGTTACAAACATCAGTCATCAACAAAGCACACAACAATTCCTATCCGGGCAATACTATTTTATGCATTATTCTGTATCATCTGCTGAGGTGTGCATTTGTCAAAAAATTCACGTTTTCCCGGGCTTAGACCTAAAGTCTGTTTCAAATAATAGAAGTCTTTACCTGTCCAAGTGGAGCAGTAGGCGAGTGGCACCTCTTCATTCAGGCCCTCAAAATTGGATGCGCGTCATCGTCCACCCTTGCTGAACGCCACAGAAAAGTGTAGACTGCCACTGCCGGCACTGCAACAGGACGAGACAATGTATCAGTTCTGTTTTCTTTCTGCGTACGCAGGTTGATACTCCTGTGGACATGCCTGTATAGATAGGCAGTGGAGTTTTGTGTGTATGATCGTTCTTTATCCTGCCATTAAGGCAGCCATACTCCATCTTCGGGGAGGTGCATGCTATGTGTAACTGTCATCCATACCAACGGCCAAACTGGCCTACTCTTCCGAGAGTTGGTAATGGGATTTTACGTGTGTGCAAGAAGATGTGCGTGCATTCACACACGGACCCTCGGTTTATAGTCTCATTCGAAAGACTATGGGGAATGGAGTCAGAATCAATGTTAACTCCGAGGGGAAAATCCCTCTGTACCGAAATACGAACCCGCAACCCCAGGATCACGAGTCTACCAACTGAGCTATTCCGGCCCCCATTGTATCAGTGAATGAGACTGCTGGAATGAGCAGCGTGGGAATACCATCGAGAGAGGATAATACAGACTAAGGACCACTTGCAATCTGACAAATGCAAGACGCGCGAAACCAAAAATGTTTCATGTGTACATATACTTAATTGCCACCCTTGTGAACAACAATTAAAGCAATTTTATTTGGATTGCGTAATGTTTTTGCAATGATAAAGCAATGTAAAGAGACCCACCCTGGGGAAAAGAAAATCCACAACATGTTTCTTTAATCTGTTCAAAAACGGATGATGTGTCCACCCCGCGCAGCAACACAATCGAGTCAGCGCTGCCTCATGAGTTGATGGTGTGTTTGCGATGACGGCCTGGGGGATGTTTTCCCACTCCTGTCGCAGGACGTGCAGCAGCTGTCCCGATTAGCTGGACGTGGGCGGTTTGCATGGACTCGTGGCCAAGTTCTCCCCAGATGTTCTCGATTGGATCGAGATCTGGACTGTTCGCAGGCCATGCCTCCTGTGATCCCAGCTTCCTGAATGAAAGTGTTGACTGCCCTGCGGTGTAGCGTTGTCATCCTGGAGGACAGCTTGGGGTCCGATCTGCTGGAGGGTCGCTGTGACCAGAGGCTGTAAGATTTCCTGCAGGTAGCGCTGCCCATTGAGCATGCCCTCCACATGGTAGAGAGGAGTCCTGTAGTGTCGGCTGATGCCTCCCCAAACCATAATGGAGCCACCTCCCAAAGCAGCAGCCTCCTCCTGGATAGCATCATCTTGCAGCTGCTCCTGTGGGCGCCGCCACACCCTAATGCGGCCGTCTTTGGGCTCACCATGAAGCGCGATTCGTCGGTGAACAGGACATGGCCCCAATGAGCACGAGTCCACCTCAAATGGTCCTGGCACCAAGCAAGTCGGCGTGCCCTGTGACCTGCAGTCAGCATGGGCTTCTTCACCCGACGCCTGGAACGCAAGGCGGCGGCGTGTAGGCGACGCCGAGTGGTCTGCCCACTTACTGCTGTGTTGGTGGAAGCACGCAGTTGCTGACTCAAGGCATTGGCGGTGGTTGTCCTCTCCCGAAGGGCCTGTCTGCAGAGGTACCGGTCCTACACGTTGTGTGGTTTTCTTGGGACGCCCTGGGCGTGGCCGTTTCTGGACGGTGCCTGTGGTTTGATGGCGCTGTCCCAGACGGATGATGACCGAGTGTGACACTTGCAGCCTTCTGGCCACCTCTCGGACGCCTACTTCGTCCCTGCAGCCAGGCGATAGCTCGGGCACGATCGAAATTTCTCAACTTTCGTCTCCTGGCATGTTGGTGTTGTGCTTCAGAAGGGCATTCGACGGCTTTTATGGCCATTGTGTGGTGAGCACAACGCACTCCCATACCTTCATGCTGTCACGTGCATCAGGATTTTCACCTGTACACAGTTCGAGTCAGTATGCACGGATTGCTGACAAACAGCTTGTTTTTGCCAAACAAGAGCACTTTTCTGCACGCTCAAGGGGAGTCAGTGCAGCTGTTGCATGCTTGGCAGTATTTATTGAGAAGGCCCGACGACTGTCGCGTTCAGAAACCTTGGCAATTACTAACCTTCATTTGATATTTGATTTTGAAACCTAAGGCATTCTGCGGTGTGGTCCTTAACTTATGTTGAAGTCTGTACATAAAAAAAAGTGGAAATGGAAACGAGCACGAAAGACAAAGAGGGGACAAGACCGGAAAAATGCGGAAACAGATGAGGAATGACGGTGGTACATCATACACAGACAGATGAGGAATGACGGTGGTACATCTTACACAGACATATGAGGAATGACGGTGGGTACATCATACAGACTGATGAGGAATGACGGTGGTGCATCATACACAAACAGATGAGAATGACGGTGGTACATCATACACAAACGGCGGCAAGTCATGGTTGAAATCGGAAATGTAACTTAAAATTATGAATATGGCTCGAAAACGTAAAGAGTCAAAACGGAATGCGGAAAGAAACTGAACAGCAAGTTTGCTGGGTACATGGAATGGTTTTAGTCCGAAGGAGACCAACACGTCACACGACACTGGAAACTGCCAACGGTTTCGGATTTAGAAGGTTGCACAGGAGGGATCGATCGATGCATTCTCATAGATTTCTTTGCTTATGTACACAGTATGACCGCACTGCCAGTCACTTGGGACTGTATATGTAAATCGTCAGAGGCAGAATATCGCTTGGGGCCACATTGCACTTAAAACGTCTTTTTCACGGTACTTGTTCACGAGAGCGATTTTTGCTCCAAGGTTAGATATACCTTTGTTCAATCTAGACATCTATGCAAAGCGTAACTGGAGCGAGAGAGAAAATGGAGAGAGAGAAAGAGAGACAGTGAGACAGAGAGAGAGGGTGGAGGGTGGGAGACTGAAAGACAGAGAGATGGAAACGAATAGAGATGTGTTTAAAGATATACCCATAATTCAAAGACGTGTGTGTGTGTGTGTGTAAAAGGATGGGAGCATCATAGTGGGCCAACGACAGAACGGGACAGCAACATTGCGGATTGGTGGTTTTGGCGAGAGAGAGAGAAAGAGGGGGGGGGATTGTGTGCGAGTTCGTCTGCGAGAGAGAGAGAGAGAGAGAGAGAGAGAGAGAGAGAGGCGACATAGCGGGCTGACAGCACAAGGTTGGGGGGGGGGGGGGAGGGAGGGACATCACGGGTTGGTGACCTGGCATGATGGTGACTAAACAGGACGGTGGCAACCTTTCAAACTGTCCTAAACGGTCAGTTCTCTCTCCCTTCCCATCAAAATTCATACCTTGAGAGAGAGAGAGGGGGGGGAGGGGGGGGGGGGGGGGGGTATGTGGTATCATTCCGTTAGTTTCGGTTTATCGAACGTTGGATTTCTAAATTAGCAAAACGTGTCGGGGAAAGAATGAATTTGAATGGAGTTGGGGTACGTGGGGATGAGGTGTTTGGTGTGTGTCGGATTGGGATTACCTTTCTAACCCCTCTTCTGGTCCGCTTGACATTTCATTCTGACACTTGGACAGTTTCCGTGTGTGTGCGCGCGCTTTCTTCTTTCCAGATTAAAGTAAACTTATAACAATCACTTAAAATAATCTATGCTTACCATTTTCAGGCATCAATGAGGGAAGAGAAAGGATATTCCGCAAGCCCGAGTTTATGGCTATATCCTGGTGCACCTCCGGAAAAAAAAAAGACATTTCACCGAGACGGGAAAGTAATGCTTTCAGAATTCAAGCTGCTGTCCTTCAACAGATAAACTGTGTAGAACCTCTGTGACAGGGATACATGTGGATATGGCCTTTGATAGAAATCAGGTTCGAATCAGTATACACGGTCAACTGACCAGATCCACCACAAAATCAGGTTACATTCAATATTAGCGAAGGTCCATTAGATTCTGGACTAAACTGCTGGTACCAAACTATCAAGATAAACCGTTTGGCATTGGTAGCTGATGCTCAGTTTCAGTATCGAGGTTTCAGACATCTACATCTAAATTTTAAGGCGGAAAAAAAAGAAAAATATCAGTCTGACACTTCCACCGATTAGATTTACCGCAGTGAAGAGAGCAAGAGGGGGGGGGGGGGGGGGGGGGGGTGGTGATGGGGGTGGACGGAGGAAGTGCAGCGCCAAGGGGCATGGGGGAACTGGAGAGGGAGGAGAGTTGGGGAAAGAAAGAAGTAGGCTACCCTTCTCATCTCTCTCCTATCTCGCACGATTAAGCTAAGTGCGGGGGAGGGGGGGGTGCTGGCAGCATTAGTGTGTTTGGAAGGGTTGGCTGTGGAGATCGGGAAGTCGAGACGGTGGGGGAGGTTGAATTTACCATAAATTTAAATCAAGAGAAAAACGTAGAAATGTGAGGTGAGGATGGGGGTGGAGGAAGGATGTGGGGACGAGCAAGAGTGAATTGAACGGAATGGGCTGGGGCCGATAATGAGGATACCCTACACCCCCCCCCCCCCCTTAACCTCTCTCCTGGTTCGTTAGGATAATTTGGATTTTAAGAAAAAGTTTATTCATGTTTGTGAATATACACCTAAAAAAACAGATACAACTCCTCAATTTTATTATCAAAATTTGAACATTCTTACTGCTGTATGGAGAGGTGTGTGCGAAAGGCATAAAAGGGGAGAGGGGGGGGGGGGGTTGAAGGGAAATTCTACCAGCCTGAGCTGACCAGAGCTTAGACTCAAACGCACAAGTCTTAAGCATTTGATCCGGTTTTCTTGGATTCCTGGAAGTCACATTCGCACATTATTTTACGGGTCACCCTCTTTCTTTTTCTTTCTTCTCCTCCCACAAAGGTTACTGGCCCCTTACCTTCGACACTAACTCGCATCCGAATATTTCTTTCCGTCATGTTGTCATCTTTTCTTCGAAAATCAGGCTGAATTTGATCACAGACATTTTCTTTCGTACCCCCCCCCCCCCCCCCCCCCCCCCCCCCCCCCCCCCCCCCCACCAACGCTTCTTTTCTAACATCTTTCTAACATCTTTTAACAGTTGGGACGCCAGAAAACTTGTACATGACAAAGAGCGTGTTCAGTGGCATTAAACAAACAGCCTCAAATACTTGTAGTAAATATAAGCCCTTCTTTACGAGAAGGAGGGGTGTACAAAGGATATGCCCCTGATTAGAAACACGCTGAAATGTCTATATAAACGGACAAGTCGGAATTTTTCAACAACTTCGACTTTTTATTTCACGAGGGGGGAAAGTTCTCTTTCAAAGAACAGTTATGTGAAAGTGGTTTGAAAAGGGGGGTTGGGCTGGCTAAAACTTAGGTTTAGAAAAAAAAAAAAAACAGGGTGGATTATGTATTGTCTACCTCAAAAAGCACAATAAAAAAAAAAATCGTTCACTCACTCACCGTTCCAGTCCTCGCCAGCATGCCTTGCAAAATGGTGCCCTCCAGTGACGTTGAACTGAACAGATTTTGTCGTGAGTTCAGAAAAGCAAACGCTGATTGGACGACTGAAAATCACACGACACGACAACCACCCAGAAGCACTTATTTAAGGTTTTCTTTGTATGTGTTTATGTATTCATGTATCCTGTGTGTATCTGAGCTTGCATGCGCAACCATAAGTCTGTGTTTCTGTGTATGGTTTTGTATGTTTCCATGTATAACTGCATGTGCATATGTGTATAAGCGTGTTTGCGAATGTATGTTTGTGTATGTGTATGCCTCTGTGTGTGTGTGTCCTCTCCTCACTGCCTCCCCTCCCCCCTAACAGTTTTTGTTTGTTTGTTTGTTTGTTTGTTTGTTTTTTAAAAACCAATTCGCGAATTTTTGAAATATTAAAATCTTATTCTAGGCATATTCCATATCAGTATGGTTCGGCGTCTAATTTGCACGTAGAGCAAGGCTTTTTTTCATTCCTCCCCCCCCCCCCTCCCCCATCTTCCTCCCTCTTCTCCCCTTCCCAATCCATATACACCCATAAGCTGTTCGACTCTTACGAGTAATATGTCAGCCAGTTCCATACTTTAATGATCCTTGACTACCATGTATTGGATAATGATCCTTGACTACCATGTATTGGATATACATGTAGTCACACAGAATTGGTGTTTCTGAATACCGGTATATATGCTCTTAGTGTGTGTGTGTGTATGTGTGTGTGTGTGTGTGTGTGTGTGTGTGTGTGTGTGTGTGTGTGTGTGTGTGTGTTAGTGTATGTAGAAATTATCTTGTCTATAGGCTTACTTGCTTTGATGTTTGGACGAACGAACGAATGAACGAAGTTTAATGCTGTTAGGCTGTAAAGCCCATTTAAGCAAATCGGCGGGATGTACAACAACAAAACGCGACTCAAATTTCGATTTTATTAACATGGAAACCACAGCAATATCCTTTTTTTTTCCACTTTACGTGACGAAATCATGAACGAGAAAATGTCACTGGTATTCACTGTCAGTTCTGTAGACGACGGTCACCCCAGGTAAAA
>JADBJO010032812.1:10000-15305 GCA_016801955.1 Conus betulinus
ACTTTCCAGGAGACAACGATACAGTGTGAGAAGAAGAAGAAGAAGAAGAAGAAGAAGAAGAAGAAAATGATGATGATGATGATGATGATGATGATGATGATGATGATGATGATGATGATGTTGTTGATGGTGATGATGATGATGATGATGGTGATGATGATGATGATGATGATGATGATGATGATGGTGATGATGATGATGATGATGATGATGATGGTGATGATGATGATGATGATGATGATGGTGATGATGATGATGTTGATGGTGATGATGATGATGATGATGATGATGATGGTGATGGTGATGTTGATGGTGATGGTGATGATGATGATGATGATGATGATGATGATGATGATGACGATGGTGATGTTGATGGTGATGATGGCGCTCCGGCATTTCCCTAGGAGCAATAATCATTGTCACTGTCGTCATCAACATCATCATCATTATCATCATCATCATCATTATCACCACCAACACCGTCACCACCAACACCATCCTCACCATCATCATTATCAACATCATCATCATCATCATCATCATCATCATCATCTTCTTCTTCTTCTTCTTCTTCTTTCTTCTTCTTCTTCTTCTTCTTCTTTCTTCTTCTTCTTCTTCTTCTTCTTCTTCTTCTTCTTCTTCTTTGCTGTTCCTTGTGATTTTAACACCTGTAGATGTTATAAATTAATTTGGCCACCCGCGACACATGATGTTTGTCCGGTTCCTCTCTGGGGGAAAACGTTAACTACTGACAAATTAATTTTAAAAAAAAAGGAATTACAGCATCTGTAACTTCCCCAGTGATGAATCGAATCGTTGCAGAATGGGTAAAGTGATTTCCATCTGAAAAAAAGGAGTGTTCATGATGTATTTTTGCACCTGATTAAAACGTTTCCATTTCCTTTTGTCGGTGGTGTTGGTCACGTCTGACAGATTTTCCGTAACAATTCAAACTTGAAATAAAGGAAGTTAAGTTTCGCGTTCACTAACACTCCAACACTGGGTGTTCATACACTGGCTCAGTGCTGTTGCACTGAGAAAATAGTTGTTAAATCATTTTCTTCTTTATTTCGAGTGTATTCATTTATACAAAATATCTGTACAATTAAAATGTTTTCAACAGATTGATTGATTGATCGATTGTTTGTTGTGTCCGTTTCAATGAAATCACAGTCTCACACACACACACACACACACACACACACACACACACACACACACACACACACACACACACACACACACACACACACACACCACAAACCACATTACACACACACACACACACACACACACACACACACACACACACACACACGCACACGGCATAGTGTGACAGGAATCCTCCTCTATCCCCCATCACATTCTCTTTCCTCCTCACCACCACAACAACCCCCACCCCCGCCACCTTCACCCTCCCCTTCCCATTTGCCGCTCAAACTATTATTCCAAAAAAAATTGGAACTGATGATGTGCACAGAAATACACAGAACAAAACACATTAACCCCTGACCAGCTGCCATTGCAGAGAAAGAACGTGAGCGGTTCTATGCGCTGCTCTCTTCTGCTGTGAAGTGTCGGATATAGTACCTATTAATACAACGGGAAAAGATTTAGTGTTAGGGAATATCTATGGACTAAATCAAGATAAACCATCCTTCTTTGAAAACATAAAAGATTAAAAAAAATTGTATGATTTAAATACACACGACATGATAACGGCACGGGGCTGGAATTTGGTCTTCAATCTTAGTGAGGACTTTTATATTTCTAGACATGTTTATAACGCTTGCGCGCAGGAAAAGGAGCTACAGAAATGATGTCAAGATTAGAAGACTGGAGATGCTTGATCTATGAAAAGAGCAAATGCAAACCACGAGGGTGCTATACCTGGAGAGAAGACCAAAACCGTTTCAACAACGCAAGCTAGATTTTTTTTTAGTATCTGACGCATCAATTACTAACGTAAAAGGCGCTAATATTTTGTCTGTATGCAAAACCGATCACTCTTTAGTTTACTAGAAATTGTTGTTATTAAGAAGAGAGGCATAAAGTATTCTGGAAATTTAATTCTTCTCTTTTGAGAGACAAGCAGTATGTAAATCTAAGTAATCGAAAGAAAGATTGTAAGAATCAAGTTACAATGCGCGTTACTGCCTTACATTAAATAGTCTGTGGATACAATCCCGAATGCACAAATTCAGTTCTTAATTCCAGACCGCTTATCTTTAGAAACGTTAAACTAAATTTTCCTTATATCATAAAGTCAGCTGCTTAAGTTTATAGAATCGAAAGCCTAAGAAAGAAAAAAAAAAAAAAAAAAAATATGGAAAATAATAAAAGTCATGGAACAGATGTTAAAAGTCATGGAACAGATGTTTATGATAGTACATTTCTTTAAATTCTTCTGGAAAACAGGATGGTTTTTGTGGTCCGTTCTCTCAATGAGGGCTACAGTATTGGAGACATGTCTATGACACAAAAAGAAGGAATAATAATTGGTCTTCTGAAAGTAGAGAAGTCACAAGAATACTTGGAGAACTGGAAATCTATCTCACTTCTAAATGTAACTTATAAAACTGCTTCACCCTGCATTGCGCAACAAAACAAAATCAAACTGTTTCATCCAAACTCATAAATGAGGAGGAGACAGGTTTCATTCCAGGTGGGTAACTAGGCGATAGTTTGTGAACAATATACGATTTAATTCATTGTTCATTATTTATAACAAATTTCAAATAAATGTCAGCAAACCGCCGAGCGAGAGAAACGTGGACAACGAGTCACAAGACAACACACAACGCGTTTCGACCTCCTAGGTCTTCCTCAGGTGAAACAAAGACGAACAAAAAAAATAACGAACATGCACTTAGTGATACTATGTACCGTATACTTTTTTTTCCCCATTTTAATGTCGCTCGTTTCTTGGGCGGTTCACTGACATTATTTAAGATTTGTTTAGATTTCCGCCTGCAGTCGTTTCACTTTGCAACTGCATTATTATAAGTGAATCGCTTGTCGCAGTTACTCGTGAATAATCTATCTATCTATCTATCTATCTATCTATTTATCTATCTATCTATCTATCTATCTATATCATATCTATCTATCTATATATATATATATATATATATATCTATATCTATCTATCTATCTATCTATCTATCTATCTATATATATATTATATATATATATGTTATGTATATATGGCAGAGGGTCGCGGAATGTAGTATAGTGGGATAGGAGAGGGAGAGAGGAGAGAGAGAGAGAGAGAGAGAGAGAGAGAGCGACGAGAGAGAGAGAACAGACATACAGACCGACCGACCCCCGACAGAGAGGCAGACAGATAGACAGACTGACAGACAGACACGACAGATAACAGAGACGGAACACAGACAGACAGACAGACAGAGACCGACAGACGGACCCGACAGAACTAAAGAGGAAGGAAGTAAGTAGCCAGGCGGGGAGAACAGCCGACCGACATCCGCACAAAGGCCTACTTCCACCGTGAACGCGGACACGAGGCACGCACGCACGTACGGCCCACTGACCACTGACAATGCGCGCATCGCGTCGTGACCAGGATGGTTGTGGCTTGTGATCAGAGGCGTGCTTTGTGCCACTAGGATCAAGTGTTTCCCCCGTCTCCACAAAGTCCCACTTCTGACGAAACGCCCTCCCCATGGTATCATCATTAGTCAAATGGGTGTTTGTTGATCCCACGCGTGCCGTGTTGAGGGTTTCCCCCGACCACGTTTTTAAGTCAAAAATAAATTTCAGAAAAAAAAAAAAAGAAAAAAGCCGGAATTCCAAACATCAGTCTCCTCTCTCTCTCTCTCTTCTCTCTATCTCTCCTCTCTCTGCGTCCTCTCTCTCTCCTCTCTCTCTCTCTCTCGTGAAATTTTCCGCGAATGAGTATCATTCCTTAAAAAAGGTCATGTGGGGAGTAAGATATAACCTGTTCTAAGAATGCATATTTGTAGACATTCGTGAAGGCAGATTGTGGGTACTTGGTTAAACAATATGTAAAACTGTTCTGTAATGATGACTTGCTCTATCGTATGATGTTTTTTAGAGATGAGTTGTTAACAGCGTTGTTTGGTTTATCCGTCTTTTTTGGTGTTTTAGGGATGATGTGGTAAACAGCGTTGTGTTTAGGGTTGTCCGTTATATTCGCTTTGAACGTTGTGTCCTGTGTGTGTATGTGTTGGAATTTCAGCCATCCTCTTTTTTTTTTTAACCCCACCCCATATCCTAACACACTAATTTCAGAAGGGAGCCATGTGTCTGCCAAATTTTTGCAATAGAAACAGTTGTGCCTTTGCATATATACATCAGAGAAAAGAAACATGACGCAGTCTTACAGCATTTCTTGTTCTTAATGGCGCACTTGTTGATCTCTACCTCAGGGGAGCAAAGGGGCTGTGTCCTTGGTCGATTGGTCCCATTTCATCTTATCTCTCTGTCTTAGAGAGGAGAGAGAGAGAGGAGAGAGAGAGAGAGAGAGAGAGAGAGAGAGAGAGACAGAGACAGAGAGGACAGAGAGAGACAGAGAAAAGAGAGAGGAAGAGAGAGAGAGAGACAGACAGACAAGACAGACAGACAGACAGACAGAGAGACCACAGAGACAGAGAGGAGACAGGGAAAAAAAAAAAGAGAGAGAGAGAGGAGAAGAGAAGACGAGACAGACAGACAGGACAGACAGAGAGAGAGTTGAAAAAAACCCTATCTCTGATTCATATTCTTTCCGTCTACCGTCCACTTCATTTTCAGTGCAAACGAGATACATGTCTTCTAAGTGCTAAAAGGGAGAAATTATTTTTTTTATGATCTCGGAATAGTTCACCACTTCTACTGTCACGTGGATAAATGGTTTAGAACATTTGAGTGTGCTGGCAGAAACTGGACGGTCCTGAAGTTTGAAAGCACATGGTGAGGTGGTGGATTGTGTTCTGCTTGAACCCCCTCACTGTACCACCAGCAGTTAAGATGGACCATTGTTTCAATGTCGGGAAGTGAAAGGCGACAGGAAGAGAGGGAAGGGCTTTATCTTCAAATAGACCGTTGCGCCAGACACAATGACCCACTGTCCCTGTCCATCTGTAACATTTTGAACATTGTTTTCATGATGTAACACACACACACACACACACACACACAACACACACACACACAACACACACACAACCACACACACACACACACACCAGTGTGTTGTGTTTGTGTGTGTGTGTGTGGGTAGTGTGTGTGTGTGTGTGTGAGTGTGTGTGTGTGTGATGTTTGCACAGACATACATACACAG
>JADBJO010032813.1:0-2500 GCA_016801955.1 Conus betulinus
TCTCCCCCCCCCCCCGCCCCCATCGTAAGGGCCTGTGGCCTATAATGATTAAATCATCCGTATCCGTTCTCCGCTATCTCTCTCTCTTCTCTCTCTACTCCTCGTAAGGGCTCTATAATGATTCTCATGCTCCGTATCACTCTCTCTCTCTCTCTCTCACTCACACTCTCTCACACACACACACACCCACACACACCACGCACACGCACCACACACACACCACACACACACACACACCACGCACGAGCACACGAGACATACACACGCGCGCACACACGCCACACGCACCGCACACACCCACCCACACACCACACACACTCCCTCTCTCTCTCTCTCTCGCTCTCTCTCCTTCCCTCTCTCTCTCTCCTCTCTCTCTCTTTCCCCATTCATAAGGGACTGTGGCCTTCTAATGATTTAAATTCATGCGTATCTCTCTCTCTCTCTCCTCTCTCTCTCTCTCTCTCCTCCATCTCTCGTCTCACACACACACACACACACACACACGCACACACACATACACACGCACGCACACACATACCACAGTCACATTTCCAGATAGTAACAAAACTCAAGTTAAATGCATGGAACACAAAATATTCTTGCCATGTTTTTTTGTACTTGTGGTAATCCTATTTCAGTGCATCATTTGTTGAGAGAATGTTCTGTCTTAACTCCAGTTTATAAAGAAAATTCTATTGATATCAACGTCCAAGATATCAGTCAAATATTGTCCAGCCCTTTTATCATAAACATTGCTACAATTATCGCTCAATCTAAATTGCCAAGCTGCTTTGATGCGTGTTTATTTTTTACACACTAATTCAAAAAAAGTTTTTTTTTTTTTTTTTTTTTTTTTTTTTTTTTTTTTTTTTTTTTTTTTATCTTTGAGGTTAAGCTTTGTTAGTTGGAGATAACGTTTTAAATTATTTTTCGTCTAATATCATCATATAGCGTATTATTGCCCAGTCCTCTGGCAGTGAGTGGCACCTTGATAACGCTGAAACTGGATCTTCTTACCCACGGCTCCTGGCTGGAACCGAGTGTCTCTGCTGGACACTGCCCATATATAGAGGAGACTGTCTGGTCAAAGTGTACATACTGTCTGGTCAAAGTGTGTACATTTGTGCATGCTCCATCCACCAAACACCCCCTCCACCACACCACCCACACACGCCTGCAGGTACTGTTGATTACACTTGAAGCCGAGGCCGTAAATAGGAATGCATGCACCGATTTGGGGCCGGAATAGCTCAGTTGGTGGAGCGCCGGACTGGGTGATCCTGGGGTCGCGAGTTCGAATCTCCGCCGGGTCGTTTCGGTACAGGGGGATTTTTCCCTCGGAGTACGCATTGGTTCTGACTCCATTCCCCATATAGTCCTTCGAATGAGACTATAAACCGAGCTTCTGTGTATGAACGCATGCATTACATCTGCACACACGTCAAATCCCATCACCAACTTTCGGAAGAGAAGGCCAGTTTGGCCGTTGGTATGGATGACACGTACACATAGCATGCACCCTGAGACCCTGGAAAGAATGAAGGACGTAAGGTTATTGAGTGAATGATATTGGACGACATTGACTGGATGACACGGGAAACGAATGAATGAAGCGCCAGCTGGGCAGCTCTTCAGTCGGCACTACCCAGGTAGGCAGCCCGTTTGTGTAAACGAGTGTGGATTGTAAAGCGCTTAGAGCTTGGTCTCTAGCCGAGAATAAGCGCTATATACGTATTCATTATTATTATCATTATTATTATTATTTAAGAAGAAAAAGCGCACTAATATGGTATTTGAACATGATCCCCGGAGACGAATTGTGGCTACCTTTTGATTGTGTAATCGGTCACCTTGAAAATGTATCATTAGCTGTGAATTTCAAAAGTCAAGCCAAAGTAACGGAGAAGACAAGAAAAATAGGAAATGATATTAAATTGGCGTTTGCGTGAATTGATTTTTTTCACACTTTCGTTTGATTCTATTTTACTATCCTTCACTGGCTGATTTGGGGGTGTGCCGTTGGATTCTTTTTTGAATCCTTGGTGGTGAGAACACCGCAGAATTATGGACTGTGGTGTGTCTCTATTTCACTCCAGGAGCGCAGACACAATCAGCCGTGTCTCCCTGATGAGTCCGATCCAGCGGGACGAAAGGCCTAGGAGCAGGCAATACAAATAGATCTGCCTTCGGAAGGGATCACGATGGTTCCCTCAGGCAGCTAGTGAGGGGTTTCTCATATCTATGATATATTTCCCCCGTTTTCTTCGTCTTTCTTTTTTTTTTTCCTCTCGAAGTTCAAATCTGTGCGAAGTCGTTATTATAATGACTGAAGATTGTTAGCCTGCACTTGTTTTCCCCCACTACTTAATTGTTCAGCATAATAGTGTTGGTCAATCAGTGGGAGATTGCATCTCTTAGGAGATCCAAGTAAAGGTTGTCCTGCACAATTCTTAGCCACTGACATTGCTTGAGTTATTGAACAGCAGAGCTGACCACTCCG
>JADBJO010032815.1:0-15304 GCA_016801955.1 Conus betulinus
CCCCTCTCCTCTGCACTCCACATACTATGTGCAAGCTGCTGTCAACCTCTGTGACGAACAGCCCATTAAAACATATAAGTTCAAACACTGGTCCGCCCGTGACAATACCCCCCAACCAAAAAAGCTTGTGCCAATGAGGCACAGCTTGATGCAGCCCCGAATGGAACTGGTCTAAATATACGACCGTGCATAATAAAACCAATTATCCACCTTCACATATCAGAAAAATCCTTGAATGGTGCACACAAGCTGCTACTTTTATCGCACAACTATACACACCCTTTTTTAAGAGGGGTTATACACAGTCACTTCCCTTTTTTACAACACTGGTCATACTCCATTGGACTTAAGACATTCGACTCAGGTAGTCAGCTTCCACATTGCAGCGTCCAGGGATATGTTGAAAAGAGAAGGCAAGACTCTGCAGTTCAATTGCCCATCCCATAAGGCGTCGGCTGACAGGCCGAATGCGATGCAGATAGGCAAGGGGATGGTGATCCGTCTGGGAGAACAACTCCCGCCCGTACAAGTAAGGGTAGAATCGGCGTGTGGCCCATACCCACTGCAAGGCACTCTTGCTCAATAGTGTGGTATTCTTTTTCCGCTCCCACTAGTTTCTTACTTGCGAAGGCGATGGGTAACAATCCTTTCCCTTGATCCTGCAAGAGTACTGCCCCCAACCCAGTGCTGGACGCGTCTGTTCTGAGTACAAATGGCTTCTCAGGGTTCGCCAACTGGAGGACGGGTTGTTGGAGAATCGCTCCCTTGAGTTTCTCGAATGCAGCTACGTCTGCATCTCCCCACATCAGCGTTTCTGGCTTTCGAGCTCCAGTTTTGTCTGTCAGGGGTTTTGCCACTTCAGCGAAATGGGGAATGATTTGCGGCGGTAGCCAGCCAACGAGACCAAGGAACGAGCGTAATTCCCTCTTGGTCTTTGGTGGTTTGGCCTCTTCAATCCTTTGAACTTTGTCGCTTTCAGGAGACATGAATCCTTGTCCCACGACGTGACCTAAAAAGGCAATTTCAGTCTCCCCTATCCGACTTAGTGGGACGGGCCGCCAGCTGTACCTGTCGCAGACGCTCAAAAAGCATCCTGAGTGCTTCCATGTGTCTCTCCCAGCTGTCAGTGGCCAATAATATGTCATCAATAAAATTGTGGACATCTCTCATCTGCAACGGTTCAAGCACGAGTCTCATTATCCTGCTGAAGACGGCTCCTGCAGTCTTGAGCCCAAAGGGCATAACTTTGAACCTGAATTGGCCCTCAGGAGTAGTAAAGGCAGTCTTGCTTCTGTCGGCAGGTTCCATCGGTATTTGCCAATATCCCTTTGCTAAGTCAAGCTTTGTGAATACTGCGCCTTAGCCAGTTGGGTGAAGATCTTGTCAACGTCCGGAATAGGTTCAGCGTCGAATTTCAACACCTTATCAGTCGACGAAAGTCGACACAGAACCTCATCTTTCCATCTGGTTTCCTGACCAACAGAATGGGTGAGGAGTAAGGCGAACTACAACGCTCAATCACCCCCATGCGCAGCATATCCTGTATTTCCGTCTTGATGGTTTCTGTTTGAGAATGGGGCAAAGGATACTGTCGCACCCTGACTGGGTCCTCTTGAGTGAGCACTAGAGAACAGGTACCTAAGTTGCACCTTAAGGGTACATCTGAGAGAACATCTTGGTATTCTCTACAAAGGGCTCGCACGTTTTCCCTCTGTTCCCCAGACAGTCCTTCAGCGACCTTTACGTCTTCCCAGATTCCTCGGATCGTGTAGTCACACTTGAGATGTCAAACGTAACAGGAGGCGTCTCCTTAGTCTCTTCGATGACTACTGGTGCATACCCAGCGCTGCAGGTTTCTCTTCTCTCATACTTTTTCAACAAGTTGGCATGTATGAGCTTCTCCTTCCCCTTTATGCGCACAACATAGTCCCAATCGCCGACACGTTTTTTACAACCTTGAATGGTCCTTGCCACGAGTTGCAACTTGTTGTGATGCAAAGGAAGCAACAACAAGACTTCGTCGTCTGGCTCAAACCATCTCTGGCGGGTTTTCTTGTCATAGAAAGACTTATACCGCTTCTGAGCATGTGCGAGATTTCTGTGGGCTAACTCACAGGTGGAAGCAATCTTTTCCTTGAGCTCCAACACATACTCAACTTGAGTCCTGGGTTCACCTGTTGTTTTCTTCACGGGTCCACTGGTCCCTCAATATCGCCATGGGTCCTTTGACTGTACGGCCATAGAGTAACTCAAAGGGAGAAAATCCCATACTTTCCTGTGAACTTCTCTATACGCAAACAATACAGCCGGAATGAAGCGATCCCAATTCCTGGGTTGCTCTTGCGCCAGTTTCCGTAGCATTTGCTTGAGAGTTCCGTTGAATCTCTCCACAAGTCCATTGGCCTGAGCATGATATGGCGTTTGTGGTTTCCCGCTGAATCTGAAGAAGTTTATACACTTCAGACATGGTTTCTGAAAGAAATTGGGTTCCCTGATCTGACATTACCTTATCTGGAATGCCCGTCCTCGACCATATTTCCACAAGTGCTTCCGCTACCGTCACTGCATCAATCCTCTTGAGGGGCACTGCCTCTGGATAGCGAGTTGCATAATCCACCGTCACAAGCACGTATCGATGCCCTCGATCTGAAGCAGGAATAATAGGTCCAACAAGGTCAACCCCGACCTTGCTGAAAGGCGTTCCAATCAGGGGAACTATTCCCAGAGGAACCTTGGTAATTCGCCCCTTGGGAGTAGTCCTTTGACACGCATCACAAGTCCGACAATACTTCCTGACATCTTGAGATATTCCAGGCCAGTAGAAGTCGTGTTGGATTCTTTCCAGTGTACGTCTTGTGCCTAGATGTCCTGCCATAGGAGTATCGTGTCCAGGCGTAGAACTGTGTTTCGTAACGCTTTAGGCACCACAACTGGGTTACTGACACATCTCGCGATGCAAATTGTCTGTGGATCAATCCTTGTCGCACGATGAACGACACTGATCCATTCTTCTTGTCCTTGGGAGGTTTTCCTACCATATTCCGAATGGTGTTGATCGTAGGATCCTTACCCTGAAGACCTCGCACGGTAGCTGGATCCAACGTCACCACATCATGCTGGGACAATGGTTTCAGTAGAGGTTTCAAAGCTTCTTTTTCTCTTTGCGTTTGTGAACGCGTAGTGGCAGCCACAAATACTTCCGGTGGCAACTCGACTGAAATGTCACTGGTGCGACCATCCTCAAAACATACCGAGTTCCCAATCAGAAGGGAGTACGCTGGCCGCTGTAATGCCACTGCCCATACCTTTCCTTGAAAGTATGGTGTGGGAAATATCCACCAGGACAGTACACCTGTTCACCTTGAAGGAAGATTCGATCCCCGATACCTGACATTCTCTTCCACGTGGTGCCTCAGGCGGTACCAACTTCTCGTCGACGAATATTGTCGTGGCTCCAGTGTCACGAATGGCTTCAATGGCTTTGCCGCACACACCACAGGGAAACGTAGGGCAGGATGGTGTAGTGATCTCACTTTCTCCAAATGCCACCTTAGTTTGGGCAAATGTCTTGGTCAACGGGAGTCGCTTAGGACAGTCCTTCACGATGTGGTTGAGGTCACCGCACAAGTAGCACTTCCTTCCTAAGTCGTTCTTTCGCATTTCCTTTGGAGAACTTAGCACCACTTTCAGGCTGAGAGGCTTGTCCAGTGTTGGTCTCCTTTGCCTGTTTCCTCGCTTGTCCCTGGTACGCTGGCCTAAAATAACGCCGGGCATCTGCGAAAGCTTCCGCAATCCTGATGGCCTGCTTGAATGACTCTGGTTGGGCCTCTCCTAACTTGCACTGTAAGTCAGGTGAAACAGAGTTCATGAGTTGTTCCAACAGGAAACAATCTTTGACATCCATCTTCGCAGTTTCCAACCAATAGTAACACTCTTGACATCTGTCTCCGAACTGTTGGAAAGTTTCATCCGCCATTTTCTTCATGGTGCGGAACTGCCTCCTATATGATTCTGCAGTCATGCATCCTCCCTCCGGCGCAAAGCAGCCTTCAACTCCTCGTAACTGGTTCTTTGTGGAATGTTGACGAATGCTTCCTTGGCTTTTCCTGTCAAGTTTCCAACAAGATATAATGCCTTCTGTTCATTATTCAAGTGGAAACTATCTGCCACTGATTCAAAGTGTTCAAGGAAGGTATCAATGGAATCTCCCTCACTGTATACAGGCATGTGTAGCATGGGTGGGGCTAAGTGCAGGTCCACGTTAATCCTGGTTCCCTCGGCACTTTGTGATAATTCTTGAACACCAGGTGATGAAGTGGTTTCCTCCCCTGGAGTAATACCCAACTGCTCTAGCACTTCTGTTCTAAGTTGATTCCTTTCCTCTTCCATCTTTGCTTGGAACTCCTGTTCCCTTTTATCTCTTGCATCTCTTTCTGCTTTTTCTTGAACCGCCCTCTCTTCTCGCTCTTGTCGCTTTTCTTCCATCTCTTGCTGCCATCGCCTGTTCCTCTCTTCCCTTTCCAACCGTCTTTCTTTCTTCCATCTCTATTTTCCATCTATTTTTCTTCTCTTTTCCCTCCCTGGCCTCTTTTCTCTTTTTTCCTTCTTCTTTTCTTCCTTTTCTTTCCTTGGCTTCTCTCTCTTCCTTTTCCCTTCTTTCTTTCCTTGGCTCTTCTCTCTCTTCCTTTTCCCGTCTTTCCTTGGCTTCCCTTTCTTCCCTCCTTTCTTCCCGCTCTCTCTTCTCTCCATTGCTTCCTTTCTTTCTTCTCTCTCAAGTTCATCACCATGAAAGGATCCATGGTTGGGTATCCAGAAGTATAAGGCGGAGGTGTAAACCTCTGTAAGTAGTCACCCTGAGAGGGTACTATAGGAGGTTGATGTCTCAAGGCAGAAGGCGGTGGCGTACCACCGTAAGAAGGCCTAATTTCCCTGGGGAGTAGATGGCAAACACACTGAAGGGGAAGCAATGATGGCTGGCTGAACCTCGCCTGACGAAAAGACGACTTGTGTAGTTGTTCCAATTGTCCCCTGCGTTGTAGTAGGGGACGTAGACATACTTAGTCCCGGCACAATTCCAGTCCCTTTTACCTGGGATCTGGTGAGGTAACGACTTTTCCCCTGTAGCCATAGTGAACACTATTATGCTCTGCCACTAACTTGATTCAAACCAAGTAATCAAAAGTGTACACCTTCTCACCGCTAATATAAACTACCAAAGAATGTTTTTTTTTTTTTCGCTTAACAAATTAGTTCCACTCTCCTTTGTCAAGAGTATTTGCAAAGATCCCAGCCACCTCAATGCGACCAAATAGGCTAAGTGTATCCTAATGAACTGGATCTCTCAACACAAATCAAAACACTAAGCCTCTTGACCTTGTCAGTGAGAACTTCCAAAAAGTAGGGAATTCATATGTCTGCCCACAAAACCAAGTGTTTACTGGCAAAATTCGAAAAACAATTCAGTCAACTCCCCGTGACTGATCCTTGCCAACCAGTAACCTTAGGTTCCACGCAATCAAAAATGTTTTTCCTACACTACCCCACTTCAGCTCCAGAAATGTCTAGTCTACAAGCAAAAAGTTTCACTCAACGTGACCAACTGTCTCAACAACGGGAAAGAGAATGACCCAGATTGACATAAAATCAACGGCTGACACCTCAATGTGTCACAAGCCAACGTTGACCCGATTTCCTTCTCTCGACACAATGCTAGTACGCAATGAAGCCCAATCTTCTGAAACTCGCTACACTAGTCGAATCTGAATCTGAATCTACTAACCCAATGACATCACGGTAAACAACGGACCTCGCAGTAAACAAATAAACGACGGAGCCTGAAGTAAACATATATCATACGCAGTAAATAAATAACGGATAACGCAACGCTCAAACGACGGAACGCACGCAAACTGGAACGGTAAACACGCACGACACGTGTACACATCGGCAGCGCAACTATTTTTTTTTTTTTTTTTTTTTTTTTTAAATATGACCCCAGCATCAACGTCTACAACTTGCACTGCACTATTAGACTCCGGAAGAAAAGGTCGGCAACACGCACGCACAACACGTTTTTTCCCATGGAACGGGCCCGCAAGTCTGCAAACTTGACTACCGGGTAATTACTTATAGAGTCTATCGGTAAAGTTTAATGATCTAGGTTTGAATTTCTTCATAAAAAAAAAAAAAAAAAAAAATCACACTTTCGCTCAGCGCAGGGTTGGCACACCACTCACAACTTTATTGTTCACACCAACCTTTCACTCACCTTAATGTTAGGTAATTAGGCTAGGTAAACAATATAAACTGCTTAAGCGAAAGATAAGAATAGAAAATAGCAGAAAAAGAAAGTCGTTATACTGTGCAAAATATCACTTAGCGCAAAGAGCAACAATTCAACAATTTAGTAATAGAAAAGAAAGCAAGAGGATTGGTCACTCCCTAGCACACTGATTTTGCAAAAAAAAAAAATAAAAAGGAAATTCCGCAAGCCTACCTACCTCACCTTGCTAAATCAGTCGCAGGGCTTGGGTACTGGCAAATGTGACCTACTTCCTAAGTCAGAACAAACACTGACCTTGAAGACTCTGCACAAGCAAAACCTACTAGTCCAAAAATAACCTCCCCCCTTACTTTGCCCAATAATATTTTAAATAAAATATAAAACTACGGTAATATAACTAACGCGACTAACCGATGGTACAAACGGACAAACACCGGCTCGGATCCGAATTGAACGCCGACGACCTTGCCAAGTAGCGCAAATCTCCACTGCGGCAAATCCCGATCCGGTAACCGCTCCCGGCTGAAGGGTTCCCTACACTCTAGAACCCCTCCCCAACCAACCCCCGCTACACTAACACACACACACAAACACGCACCTCCGGGAGCGCGGAAGGCAAGTAAGGGTCAAGTGCTGCTCAAATTAGTACCCACTGTCTGTACTACCTGACCTCAATCCCGGACGAGCCCCCATATCTGTCAAGGGTAAAAGACCCTGTCAGGGGAATGAGGCAGGGACAGACAAAGAGCACAGAGAGACAACACTAAACCACTCACTCTCCAGACCACTCCAGGAGGTACGGAACAAACAATATTTATTAAATTTTAGATATACAAATTTACCAAAAACATCAAGCATCCCAATCACTCACACATACACTCCATTTATGGATGGGGGCACCTATCAAAGAAGAGGGAGGAAAGACAGGAAAAAAGAATAACTTCAAAAAAAAAAAAAACAAAGAAGAGTGCAGATCCTATCAGGAGCTAACTATCGCTAAGGGACAAAATAACCCGATAGAGGGGAGCCTAAAAAAAAAAAAACACCACCACCCGGATCCCACTGCCACCCAACCTATCACCAACTAAAGCTACCCCCAACAAATAGAAGAGGAAGGGGGAGAAACAAACTAATACAACAAACAGGGCATAACAATATACACATTAGATCACACTAGCGCACGCACACAAATCCACAGCCCATACACCACACACACTTGCCACATAACTGAGTTGTTGACGACTGTCCCGCTGACTGGATCTCTGGAGCAAGACTGGCTGTTCTCTTCACTGGCGTCTAGAAGATTCCTCCTTGCGCCGGACTCCTCCAGCACACTCCTCTGGCTCGGCTCCGGTATCCCCCACTCTGGGACCATCCTCCAGGTCGCCCAACGTCAGAAACTGTGACCTGTCTCCCCAAGAAACGAAAAGGAAACGCCCTACGGCGGATGTCAGTCCCTCACCGCATAATCATGATATTTGTGGATTATGTGTGTGAATGCAGGGCATGTGTGGACCGTGTGCGTACAATTTAAAGAATTCAAAGGAAAAACAAAACTTTTACAATTTGTTTTCTTTTGGTTTCATCTATTCTTCAATCTTGTTGTTTTCCTCATTTCATTGTTTTCCTTTACCACAATTCTAAATTTCGTCTCATTCACATTACAAATTACAATACATAAACTCTTGGAAGTTCACATTACATTTTGAATTAATGCCAGATGAAATTCATAAAAAACTCATTCATTCTTCCATATTATTTACAACATACTTGCATAAAAAAAAACTAAAAAAAAAAAAAAAATGACAGAGACAAACAAACAAGACAGGGAGCGGGACCTATGGCGGGAGCGCCACATCGGAAATCTCCGCTAGTCGACTGAATGTTAGTCGGCGGCAACTCGTTCCGTTCCGGACCCGACTTGATGTTTTTTTTAAAAAAAAAAAAATAAAAAAAAAATAAACAATTTGCTTCAATCCTTGAAGTATCGCTTCCGGAATATCCCGACTCCAACATTTATCCAAATATGACCGACTTCAAGACAGAACTAGATATATATGTCAAGTCTACACAAGTAGCTCCCCAAACAGAGCCATTACTAAACATCCAACTTAAAATAAATGACCTCAATGCCACTTAAATACGTATTGACCGAATAAATACCAATCCCATTTTGGCGTACAAGCTCTCCAACCCAACGAGAATACACCACCATATTTATACATATATATATTTACCAGAACGGCGGGTGAAGACAAAAAGAGAGAGCTACTGGCAAGCTTCACTCAGCGAAGAGCCCAAAGCCCCACCAGTAGATGCGCCACCCCCAACGAAGGAAGTGAGAGTCTGGGACGACTCGGAAGAATGTTGTTGGTAGCCCAAGGATTGAGATCCTTCCCAAGTTCAGCGGACTGCCTTCCGCCCAGCGAAGGGTTCCGGCCCGGTTCCGCAACTCTCCACGACGAAGTGGAAAAAAAACAAATATGGCTACCAACGGAGGACGTGGCCTCTTACCGGAAAAGCAAAAGCAAAAAAAAGAATGAGAGCGCCGAACCCTGGCATAGCGAAGAAGGTTCTCCCTCCACCCTACATAAAACACATACTCACATTCAACCCACGCTAAGCATAAAACACACTCTACGCTACACAGAACACGTGCAAGACACTTCCCTGCACAGTTATTAAAATGACAGCACACACACACACACACACACACACCCTTCATCCAGGTCTAACTCTTCCCTCTCACACTACACCTATGTGAGGGTTTACTGAGGGGATGCATGATCCCACGGGCGGTGCACAACTGAATGTGACAGAGGAGCAACCCCCCTCTCCTCTGCACTCCGTCTGTCTGTCTGTCTCTGTCTGTCTGTATGTATGTATGCGAGTGTGTATGTATGTGTGTGTGTGTGTGTGTGTGTGTGTGTGTGTGTGTGTGTGTGTGTGTGTGTGTGTGCCTTCAGACTTAAACCTCACAAAGACCATGATGGTCAACATCGTCCCGAGTCCTCTGCTATACGACTAGATTCGCTGCCAGTCAACAACGCTGGTCCGGTCGAAGGCTCTTTTCTACGTTACATTCAGAGGTGAGAGTTCTGCCCCTTATCCTGACAGACATATGACATGGGCGGTAGTCCTGCTCCTTTTCCTGACTGATATGTGACAGAGGTGGGAGTTCTGCCCCCTTGTTCTGACTTAAGACAGACTGCTGCTCTACCTCTGACCTGCTGTACACGACATGCAATAGATATCATGTCATAGATATCCAGGAGAAGATCCACTTCCAGTTGTCATAGCTAACATCACAAAGATACCTGTTCAAAACCACAGTATCCGTTATCATAGTTCAATTTTTCATTGGTATCTGTCAGAGACACCTGACCACTTACTGTCTTTTCAGGGCTTCAAACTCTTAAGGAAAAAACGTCATAGCCTGAAAAAAAAAAAAGGGTTGCACGACAGAAAAAGCAACACGCAACGAACACGAAATACAGTTAATGACAAGGAAGAAGCCAAGCTTGGAAAGTATTGGTGCGCGTAAACTGAAATTTCGCGCACATTACCTAGTGCGTCTCTAGGGGTCCATAGTTTTCGTGTAAAATGTGTCCTTGCCTTACGTCCTGGAACTCGGGGAACCCATGGTTTTGTGAAGGACTACAGCACTGCCGTACATCGTGTGTCTGCAGGGACCTACACTTTTACTGACATACTTAGGTGTCGCTGTGTTTGTTGTTTGTTTGTTGTTGTTTGTTTTTGTGTTTGTTTTTTTTATTTAATATGGCGCCATGTTTAAGGGGTATGGGTGGGGAGCGCGCCATGTTTAAGGGGTATGGGTGGGGAGCATGTTCAATGAGTGGAGTGTGTGTGTGTGTGTGTGTGTGAGAGAGAGAGAGAGAGGGGGGGGGGGGGCTGCTTGTGAACTCGTGACTTTCATGTGAGGCCTCCAGCCCATCCACATGAAACACGTAACATGAATTTTTTGTGCTATTGAAAACAAATGATTTATAAACAAAAAAAATCCATCCAAAAAGAAAGATCCTCCTTTGGCGATAACAAAAGTAACAAATTAATCTTTATAACATTTCATTACAACTGGTACTCTCTAAAACGTAAAGCATAATGTACAAACATAGCAACATCTATTATGACAGCATTTTCGTTTTGCAATAGTGTCTTCAACTAGACAGGGAAGCTATCTTTATTGTGATTATGAACATATTTTTCTCGTAATTTTTTTTTTTTTTTTTTTTTAGCTTGGACATTTTAGGAGAAAATGTATTTCGGTTTTTCTTCGCTGCAAAAATGGCAGGTGATTATTGCTGTATTATCGGTACTTTGTACTTTTCATTTGTTCGAAGGTTATTTACCCTTAACCTGACTTTTGCTTATGCCTCTGAATTTTATAATTGTGATATCATATATAATATTTCTCAGGTTGATGCAGTGATTTAAAGGATCGGTAGACGGTATAAGGATTACTACCTTCTAATTTACTGAGCCAATCCTGTTTGAAACAGTCTACCATTCTCTGTCTAAACACTGATAAGAATGCCTTTTCATCTCCCACTCCTCCATTTATCCACACTTATGCAAATCCGTAGGAGTCAAAAAACAATGTTTATGTCTAAAGCCCATTTGAGGGATTTACTAACTTCTTTCAATTCTTTTTCGTATGCTCGTTTCGGTATCCGGTTTGGAGTCATTAAAAAAAAAAATCTTGAACCAGTATTTCACTGCCTGTAACGTACTGTCACTATACAGAGGGCATCTGCCTTGCTCACCATAAACAAGAGTATTTGGCGTCTTTTTGCCAATTTCCTAAGAACGTTTTATAGCAAAGAGGTGTATGCGTTCGATTGCTTCAAAACGTGTGAGGCCCCAGATTTCTGATGAATATAATATCAATGGTTTAACTTGTGCATCAAATAATTTTTAAAGAAGATTGACATAGCCATATTACCCTAGCTGTACATAGTTTTCATGATGTCTATCACTTTGCTTTTGGCTCTTCCCTGCAAACTATGTAAGTGAAATGTTTATAGACAATTTTGTCGTTAATAAGGTAAATCGTGGATATTTGTAGGTATTTAAGACTTCTATTTCCTACCCTTTGTAGTACCATTTTGCATGTTTACTTAGATACCCAACTTTTCTGGAAACCATTGTCTTGCTTTTTTGCAAATGTACTGTTAACCCCAGTAAATCAGACGCCTGCTGCAAATTTCTAATCTGATTTTGAAGTCTAGAGGGAGTAGAGGAAATTAAAGCTATGAGAGAGAGAGAGAGAGAGAGAGAGAGAGAGAGAGAGAGAGACTGAGACAGAGTCAGAGAGACAGAGAGTATGGTTGATATGGGGGAATGGCATGCATAACAAGGGTCCATGCGTGATCTGGAGCCCTTGTTTAATGTGAGGCCATGGTTGATGTGGAACCGTTGCTTGATGTAGGGGCCATGTTTGATGTGGGGGCCATGCTAAATGTGTGGTCATGTGGGGCCATGTTTGATGTGGGGGCCATGCTAAATGGGGGCCACGTGGGGCCTTGATTGATGTGGGGGGGGCATGCTAAATGGGGTCATGTGAGGCCATGTTTGATGTGGGGGCCATGCTAAATGGGGTCATATGAGGCCATGTTTGATGTGGGGCCATGCTAAATGTGGGTCATGTGGGGCCATGTTTAATGTGGGGCCATGCTGATGTGGGGCCATGCTAAATGTGGGGCCATGCTAAATGTGGGGCCATATTTGATGTGGGGGGGGCCATGCTAAATGTGGGACCATGTTTGATGTGGGGCCATGCTAAATGTGGGACCATGTTTGATGTGGGGCCATGCTAAATGTGGGACCACGTTTGATGTGGGGCCATGCTAAATAAATGTGGGACCATGTTTGATGTGGGGCCATGCTTGATGTGGGGCCATGTGGGGCCATGCTAAATGTGGGGCCATGCTTGATGTGGGGCCATGCTAAATGTGGGACCATGTTTGATGTGGGGCCATGATAATGTGGGGCCATGTGGGGCCATGCTAAATGTGGGGCCATGTGGGGCCATGCTTGATGTGGGGCCATGCTAAATGTGGGGCCATGCTTGATGTGGGGCCATGATAATGTGGGGCCATGTGGGGCCATGCTAAATGTGGGGCCATGTGGGGCCATGCTTGATGTGGGGCCATGCTAAATGTGGGGTCATGCTTGATGTGGGGCTATGATAATGTGGGGCCATGTGGGGCCATTCTTGATGTGGGGACCATGCTTCATGTGGGGGCCATGCTAATGTGGGACCATGCTTTATTCGCAAGATCATAATTTTTTGGAGAGAGCTTTAAGACAGGCTCGCTTATCAAGTGAAAATCATGACTCTGAGAAGTTAAATTCCCACGTCAAAATGCAAAGATTGCAACGCGTAAGGATAGCCCCCTCCTAAAAAAAAAAAAAAAAGCGCCAGCATGAACACTTAATTATTCGATCCCAGATCGACAAAATGATGAAAAGGAAACGAAAAATATTCAAATAAAACACACAATCTATGACAGGCTATATGGGAAGACAAACACTGCAGAGAAGATGGCTAATATCCACCCTGGCCCGTGTGTACAATTTTCACAATCCTGTCGCCAGATTACTACAAGAAAGGCGACATGTACATTGGGATCCGACTTTCCAAAGCCAGGACAGAAAAAAATGACCCCTAGAGGCAAATAACAGTAGGTCACAGCAACAACGAAAAACAAGGAAGTGGTGTCAATGAGTGGCAGAAAAAGAGAGAGTCATCCTCAAAGAATGTTCAAAGGATTAGGAAGCCGTTCGCACTGAGCGTGAAGCTGCGACCTTTCGACTTGAAACTGGTATCAGTTTGCACATTTTGCAGATTTGTTTTATTTTCACTATCAGGATCAGGATCGGGATCGGGGCGTTGTATTAAAACAACTTAGCCTACTTAGGCTTTTACGCCCCTCCTGTTTTTGGTGTCTTATTGGTCCGGTTGTTGACTAGCTCAGTCTTCTTTAACCATCAAAGTCATATCTAATTTTAATTATTAATTCATGTTTATCTGTGAAGTTCTTGAATATATGTGTACTCGGTGCACGTTGGATGTTAGTTGTTAATTTATCCCAGTAGTTGGTTACTCTGTTAGTAAATGCAAATTTTCTCAGATTAGTTCTGGAACATTGTTTGAATATCTTATCTTCACTGTTTCATGTGGTATTATCTGTGGAGTACAAAAAAGCATGCTTTGTCAGTATCATCAAAACCATTAAATATCTTATGTGTCTGAATCAAGTCCCCTCTTACAATTCTTGATTTTAGTGTTGGAAGTTGTAAATATTTTAATCTTTCTTGGTATGAGCAATCCTTTATATTATGGATCATCTTTTTTGCTCTTCTTTGAACCTGTTCTAGAGCTTCTGATTGTCTCTTTAACATGGGATACCATACAGTATTGTCATATTCGAGAATGGGCCTCACTAACGTCTTATACAATTGTAAGAAAGTGTCCTTTTCTATACATGTAAAGGCTCTTTTTATTATTCCAATCATTCTGTTAGTCTTGTTAATATTATCTGCAATG
Source organism: Conus betulinus (assembly GCA_016801955.1). Classification (NCBI taxonomy): domain Eukaryota; kingdom Metazoa; phylum Mollusca; class Gastropoda; order Neogastropoda; family Conidae; genus Conus; species Conus betulinus. The sequence goes on from JADBJO010032815.1 coordinate 13,854, forward strand.
TGTTTATCAAATGGCAAGTTTTTGTCGAAAGTCACACCTAGGTTTTTCTCTTCCTCACATTAGACACTTTTATTTCCTTGCACCCAATCTTCATTATGTAATCATTTTGTGGGCTCGATTGACCAATATGAAATACTTTACATTTTTCTGTATTAAAGTATAGATTCCAAGTATCAGACCATATTACTAATGTTTCAATATCCTTTTGTAATTCCTGATGCAATTCTGGAGAATTATAAAGTTTTGTGTCATCTGCAAAAAGAATTGCATGTACTCTTTAGTTCAACAGGGAGATCATTTATAAACACAGTAAAAAATATTTGTGGTGTCCCACTAATGACATCAGCACTATGAGAGAAAGAACTACCAATCCTTACCTTTTGAGTTTCTTTTTGATTGAAAGTCTTTACCCAACCAAGTACGTTGCCTACTATTCCATAAGACTCCAATTTCTTTAGTAGTAGTCTTTCATATGGTACTGAGTCGAATGCTTTTTTCTAAAATCTAAATACAATACATCTATATTCTCTCCTTTATCGATCTCCTTTGTAAAGTCTTCCATCACTTCTAGGAGATGAGTCACAAAAGATTTTTATTTATTTATTTATTTATTTACGAAATCCATGTCGGCACTCTGCATATAAATTTATTTTCTGTCATATGTTTAACAATAGCCTCTCTAATAAATGATTCTAAGATTTTACATATTATACATGTTAAACTCACTGTTCTATAATTCCCTGGGTCTGTTCTCGTACCCTTTTTTTTTGAAAACTGGTATAACTGTCGCAGTTTTTCAGTCTGAAGGCACCATCATCTCTTCAACAGATTTAGTAAAAAGTATATAAAGTGGGAAGGCCATCTCCCCATTCAGCTCTTTTAGCAGTCTTGATGGAATGGCATCAGGACCACATGCTTATTTTAGTTCAGAGATTGAAGTTTCTTTTTTATTGTTTCCACAAAAATGTCTACATTTTCCAAAATGATACCTTTTTGACCTTGAAGCTGGACTTAGAGTATGTATGTTATTGATATCTTCCCTCGTGAATACACTAGAAAAAAAAATCAATTCAAAATATCAGCCTTTCCACTATCTGTCTCTACTCTGTCACCTTCTTTAGTTACTAAGGACTCACCCCTGTATTCATCTTTGTCTTAGATTGTACATATTTCCAGAAAGCTTTCGGGTTACTTTTGCATTCGTTTGATAAGCTTCTTTTCAAATCCCTTTTTGCCTCTCTTATTTTTTTTGTTACAAATATTTCGTGCTTTAATATGATTTTGATAATATATGTCCCCTGTTTAGTGACTTAAAACCTCTGGCACATATATTTCTTTTTTACAAATTTTATTGTCTTTGCATTCTTCCACTTTGATTTTTTATTTTCCCTCAAACATTGCTGTACACCAAGATAATTGAGTTTGTTCCAGTCAATCTTCTTCAGTTCTTC
>JADBJO010032816.1:0-15303 GCA_016801955.1 Conus betulinus
GTCGGTTCTTGTGCTGTGGCCTCTTCGTTTATCCACGCATCCTGCTGAGCTGATCAATATAAAACAAGCTTATGTACGGATAACCGATATTTCTAGGTGGTATACTCACCTTCCCACCGTCTACAAAATACACAATACTCTAAAATGTTCGAGAACAAGTTTACCTAACATTTTCAAAGTCCCCAAAAAATTTGAAATATATATTTGATTAAAATTATAGAGACTCTAGTTTTAAATTCTTATTGTTACCCGTAGAATTTCGTAGATTAGAATGTGAAATGTAAGTGTTTTAGAATTTTGCATGTTTCGTAGAATTTGAATAGAATGTTAGTTAGATAGAAAGATAGAATTTATAGAATGTCTGAATTTGATGTTATCGTCCTGAAACCCTACTCCATTACCCGATTCACAGCCGTCACTTCCGCTCACGATTTACTCCTTTCTCTTATGTGTCGTTGTTCCTTCTGGTTTTATACCCAGCATACGTTTATGGCAAATAGCCCGGTTTGTCGGTATTAGAACAACATAAATAAAAGTTCTCTTTGTCGTGGTTATGTGATTTGTCGGTATGAATGATTATTCATTGAAATGATTGCATGTGCATGATAGGCATTTTTTTTTTCAATTCACATTTTGCAAATATTAATGGCCCTCGGCCTTTTTACATAAAACTTAATCTTTGATGTACTTTAATTCTCTCTCTTTCCCTCCTCCCTCTCTCTCTCTCTCTTAAAAAATGAAATGGCTAGGACCCTTAGGATCTGGGTAATCGATTAATGGCACCACCAATTAATGGCAGAAGGACATGCCAGGGCAGCCAGACCATGTCATGAGGTAGTTTTTTTTTTTTTGGTTTCCCGGTTCGCTTTTTGCTTGACTTGTTATCCTTTTACTGGCTGACGATGTGGCTTGTTTGTTTGGTCCGTCTGTCTTGGGGACTATGCTGCGCTGGTTGCATCAACACACTGCTTGAAATAGTTTACAGAGAGCCAGAGGAGAGTCATCCTCTTCACTTTCTGTTGAAAGGGAATATGTGGAATATGAAAGGAGTAATATTGCCGTTTTCAGAAAAAAGTAGTTTAGTTATTCTGGGTTTGTGAGGAGAGAATGGGTATTTATTATTATGATTTTGTCAATAAGATGCCTGTGCTCTTCCCTGCCTTCCTGTGGTGGAATAGTCGTGATAATTTGGTTTTTTTGTTGTTTGTAAAATTGTAATTTTGTTGTTGTAAATTGTAATTGTGTAAATAGTTATAGGTTGTTTGTTTAAGTTTTCATTTAAATGATTAATTGTTACCGTTCTCAGTGAACATCTTGTAGGTTGTTGTGTGATTCTGATAGAATTGGTAGGTATAGGTTAAGAGAGCAGCGAATGCGCGGAAGAATGAAGAGACCGCGCTCGGCATGGCGGTTGGTTCGGTTTTTACTTTGTCCATCGTTAGTCACCATTATTACGGATCGCAAAAAACATCATTAAGTGTGTGTTCGTCTGTCTTCCGTGTGTGCATGTTTGATCATGGATATGGTTGGCAGGTATGGTGGGCCAAGCGGTTCTCAAGTGCCACCGTCCCGCGACAGTTGCCTCTCAGTGGACGGTTTCATTTTTTTTTGGCCCATGCCCCCTTTGCTTCGACGAAACGACTCTTAGTGCCGGTTCAAACGACGCTAACCTAACCTACGACAGTCAACGGACCCCGCTTCTTAGCGTTTGCAGAAAAGTGCTGTCTTTCGTGACATTGCGTCAGATAAGTGCGCGATAGAATTACTCAAAAATTTAATGATAGATATTTAGACGCATCTGCTGGTGATTCAATATTACCTACTTTTGCTTCAGTCTTACTAGTCACGTTTGTGTTGTTGTTGTTTTTTCGTTCTGTTTGTTGTTGTTTTTTGTTGTTTCAGTGTCGAAAAAAAAAAAAAAATTTGGGGTGTACCGGCCGCGAATTTATTCTTTTCAAGCTTTAATTAGTTTTACACATTGTGTCAGGTTATTACGAAGTCATGGATTTATTTTAAAACCAACGATTGCCTTTATTTTGACTTTGTCGCAACAGGAACAGTGGACATCATGGCTGTCAAAGATTTCCTTCGCTTTCTTGCACTGTAGTGTAAACTCACTAAGAAGGACTTTGAAGTCAAGTTGTCTTAGGGCTGATTTATAGCATGAGGCCCTGGCCGGAGTGCTGAAAGGATATATTCACGCTTTCCACCATCACTATGGTCACCAGGCCATGACGAAGACTACACCAGATACAAATTTTAAATGATCCACCAGCAGATTACATAATTTTTAAATGTATGTCATTAAGATGTTTTAATATGACATTTCACCGCCAAAAAAGGAAAAATATTATTTAAGATAGTGGTGCACAAAAACTTTAACCCGCCGCAACCAGGCACAAGGGTTGGAAAAAAAAGGTCAGAAGACCTACATTCGTGCACGTATGAATGAAAACTGGATCCGATGGGATAGCCGGAGTGAGTGCCGACTTTTGGTGGCAAGGGACATGCCATAGGGAGCGAGACTGGTGTGGGCCCAGGTCTCTGTTTGTGACAGGGATCCTCTCAGAGAAGGAGACAATGCAGGGAGATCCAAACCAACTGTGACGTCTCAAAAGAGGCTATCCAGTAGCAAGCAGCATGAACTTGTCAACAAGCACAGATGTGTGATTAGGGAACAACGTGACAAGGGGACATGAGGCGCCAGCCTTGATGCAGTGCATTCCAATAGGTTTTAGAGGTGCACAACGGGGGACAGCACCGTGGTCGGTGGGAACGGAGGGACATTTTCCTCCCACGTCAACAGCCTTGAAGAGGGTTTAACAGAGGTAACACACCAGAGGGTTGCCCTCAAAACCCAAGAGGTCCAACACGCCAGAGGTCAATAACACATTGAGGTCAACCACCCCGTACAGGACCACACTGGGCGATACGGACACCACCATGAGGAGTGGGCACGTGTGGCAACTGTGGTCGGGGGAAAGGGAATCAACCACATACAGCAGGAAACACGTGTCTCTGCTATTCGCGGCACAAAACACAACAAAAAAAAATCATCAAAAATGTGTCGCAAGTGCGAAAGGGGGAAAAAAGTAATACAGACGATTTTAACAGTCCTGCCAGATCAGAACCCGGGCCTTTTTTGCTGCAAGGCCAACAGGGGTGGAGATTTTGATACGCTCCGGGCCTCTGTTCTTCCACTGCCAGACATGAATGCCCATGGTTAACATATCTGGGACGTCTGCAACACCCCAGTCCACCACTTCAAGATAGATAATGGGCTGTCTGATGTGTCTATCATCTCTTTCATCCCATGATACAAACCAATTCCCCTCCCTCATCCCTTACAGCAAACAAAGGTCGCACATTGCCCAACTATGTGGCACATCTGCGTCCCTACCCTGCAGGAGGACAGTTAAGTAGTCATTGCAATCAGCTGTGAAACAGATAATGGACCTCATACTGTTTGCAGTTTTGCGTTGTTGACTCATAACCACTACTGACAATCTTGGGGTTATATGAACAGCAAGCGTGACAAACTTTTTTTTTTCTTCCCCTTGCCAGGCATTGATGAGTCTTTCCACGCATGTCTTCGGGGAGAGTTTGCGGTCGGAGTTTAGAGGTTTGATGAAAGTCTGTCGTGTAACTGAACAAGCTCACCTTCCGTGAAAAATTCAATCAAAGACGACGCTCAGCCCTACAGAAATCTCGACAGCAAGGAGGTGGCTCTCTTGGAGTACCAGGGTGACAAATTCCACTGGCATGAAGAAGGTGGAAAGCAGAACTAGAGAGGAATGTCAGCCGCAAGTCACGAGGCCATTACCGAACCAACAGATTGGTGTGCACCAATGTCATCGCTGTTATGAAAAAAAAAAATCTGGAGCAGCCCGGATCTGCACGGACTTCAAAGAAGTGAATTTAGCAGTTTGAAGAGAGAAAGGATATGTACCAACAATCGATGACGTTTCTTCACAAGCTGAAAGGACTCGTTGTCAACAGTGTTTACAAAACTAGATGCCAGTCAGGATTTGGCATATCCCTCGCCCTGGACGTACAGGGCAGCAAATGTGGACAATTTTAGACACTCTTCTTTGGAACGATTTCTACTACAAAAGCTGACAGTCGGCGCACCCCTTTGGAGGGTCGGACAACAGTAGGAATTTAGTTCAGCCACCAGAGGCAGAGATCCTTCCAGAGGAGATGGAAGAGATTCTCCATGAAGTCAAACATTCACCTGCTGCTTTTTGAGATGACATGTTTTTTGATCCACAAGCCAGAACAGATAATGCAAAAGACACACAAGAGACACCTTGAGGAGTTAGTTATGCAGGAGACTAGCAGATGGTCAGTCTCCAAACTTCTCAACCAGGGAGAAGGAGCGCGGAAGTCGAATTCCAGAGACAGAAAAAGCAGTTAAGCAGCACAGGATTTGCTTGGGTCATTCACATCAGTGGCGAAGGTATATTATTCATCCAGCAACGAAAAAGTCGCGAAAGCAATGATCATACATGCAACAGAAAGTCAAAAAAAAACAAGAACATCATCTGACCTGAAAAGGATCCTGGGATAAATGGTCGATTTCTTGGAACGCTTAATTCAACATCTGTCCAGCACAATGTGCCCATGGACAGCGTCTATTAGGAAAAGGACAAGGATTTTTATGTGGAGATCTTTTGTTGGGGGAGGGCAGAAAGGTAAAGAGAACACATTAGCTCGTCAACAAATGCGAATATTAGTGCTGTCCAATACCATGTTTTGTAAACGGCTCACTCCGGACTCTATAGCTTCTTGACTTGCCAAACCCACATACAGCAGCTATGGACTTGGTGTTGGATTCTTCCCAAGAAAAGAACATAATGGGGTCAAGAAGAAAAACCTGATGGCCGTACTGGACTTGGTGGCATCCTTCTCTAAGAACATATGGTGTCAAGAACAGCCTGTGCGTACTGTTAACGTTAGGCACCCTCACAACCGGCTGAGTCACGCCTATGTCCGATAGATAAGGAAGCCTAGCAGCAGTGTGGTCCTGTGAAAAAGTCTCCAGATACCACGTGGGACTAAACTAGAAGGCTTCAAATTGGAGACAGATCACAAGCCCCTCATACCACTCATCAATCTTCAGGACATGCCTCTTCACTGCCCAGCGGCTCTTATATGCACATGATGCGGTTAACCTGATAGCCATCCTTCACTCCTGGCAGAAAGAAGAAACCTCATCATCGCCACACACTGGTCAAGAAGCCCGCCCACAGAGGGGGGGGCCCCGGAAAGCCCACAAGAAAAACGGCCAGTTGATGGATGATATTGTGACTCATATCGACTTGTCCAGTCAACCTGGCCAGTGTCAGACAAGCAGCTCTGAAGAATTGCAGAAGAGAAGAAGAAACAAAGAGCAACACCACCCTCGAGTGCAGCGCTCGAGTACACGGCAAAAGGATGGCCCATCTATAAGAGTGACGTCAGCCTTGAACTCCAGGAGCTCTGGCAGTCCGAAGCGAGCTCCGTGTTCATGAGGGCTACTCATCAAGGAAATCGCATTGTCATAGTCATCCCAGTATGTATGCAAAGAGAAATCTTGGAAGCCATCCATGCCAGACACCAAGGAATCACATGTGTTTGCGAGCGCGCTAACAATGCTGTTTGGTGCCCAGAATCTTCAAAGAAATTGCCCAGAAGGTACGCTCTCCTTTGCGCCCTCTGTGATAAAAAGAAGCCATCACAGAGATTAGAGCCTCTCAAGCCTACACCTCTACCTGAAGGGCCTTTTCCAAATGGTTGGCGCCGAACTGTGTGAAGTCAAAGGTTCTCAGTACCTTGTTGTCATTGACTACTTCTCCAGATATTTGGAAATTGCTCACCTGCCAACGATGACATCTGCCTGTGTGATTGGAAAACTGAAGAACTTTTTTGCCCCATCATGGGATCCTGAATGCTGTAGTCACAGACAACGACGACAGTTTTCCTCATTGGAATTCAAGACCTTCTCTGACACTTGGCATTTTCACGCATGCTACCAGTAGTCCTTACTTCCCACAGAGCAACAGAGAAGAGGAGAGAGGAGTGCAGATCGCCAAATGGATGTTGCAACAGAAGGACCCTTTTCTTAATCTACTCGCGTACAGAGCAACTCCCACGGCGTCTACAGGAGTGAGTCCAACCAAACTCGCCATGGAAAGAAGAATTGAGGACTACAGTTCCAACACTTCCTGTCAACTTGAAACTGCAGGAATATGACAGAGAGACCATAGCTCAAAGGGATGCTAAAGCCCAAAGAGAACAACAGAAATACTACGATAAGCATCATGGAGTTCAATCCCTTCCTGAGCTCCTCCCAGAGACTATGTCCTGCAGAGACTGGATCATGATCCCCAATGGTCCAAACCTGCCAGAGTCCTCGACTAGATCGCGCCCAGATCTTACCTGGTGGAGAACTCCCAAGGTATGCGGTATAGACGGAACCACAGACATCCCATCTATCCCATTCCATCCCTCAGAATGCCTTTGCTCAGAGTGCCCGCCTGCCCCACAACTCCCAACCTGAACCCAGATAGTCCCCTGTTCTGACCCTCAGCCAAAAGTAAGTCCTTTGGCTGATCCCCAGTCACCAGGACCACCTCAGCTTGGTATCCAGTGCCACCAGTCAAACCCTCCTGGGACACACCAGTGCAAAACATCATTAAGTGTGTTCGTCTGTCTTCAGTGTGTCTGCTGATCATGATATAGGTATATTGCTAGGAAGGCAAAAAAGGCGCGCTTTTTGAGTAGGCCTATATATGCAGAGTTTACGTCAGTGCAATAATTATTCTGTTGACGTTTTTCTAAACTTTTTTGATGCTGGGATACAGCCAGTAATACAGTGTAGTTCTGAAATATGGGGGATGGAAAAGCTGCACAGTACTGTGAAAAGGTCCACTTGTTTGCCCTTAAGAAATTTTTGTCTGTTGATATGCGAACACCAAATGATCTTGTGTATAATGAATTAGGCAGATTTCCAATAACTGTTAATTCTGTTGTTCGATGTATCCGCTACTGGTTAAAGTTAGTACAAATGGAAGAACAAAGGCTATCAAAGAAAGCGTATTTAATACTCTTATGGAACAGAACGTTTTACAAGTTTCGTGTTCTTCTCTCTCTCTGTCTCATCTGTCTCATGTGTGTGTGTGTGTTGTGTGTGTGTGGTGGACTTTATCGTCATCTTATTTTTTTTGTTTTTTTTTTGTTTTGTTTACATCACTCTGTCGTGGATTTGGTACATTGAAAAGCGTTGGTACTGCACTCCAAATCAGTCGACAAGTTCTTGTGGGTGTGGTCCATGAACTGATTGGCTTCAAAATGCTCAGAACAAATACAGCAGTTTGCATGAAGGTACGCAGCTGGTTTGCCCACAAGATCTTCACGCCTACAGTTCTGAACCCACTTCTTGCATCTGCAAAGAACACAAAAAGAATGGTGAAACTTGGTTCAATATAGAAACTGTTTTTTAACGCCAGTCTGTAGAGTGTTTTCTCAGTGTGTGCATATGTGCGCCGTGTGAGCACATGGTCACTTGCTTATGCACATGCGTATCATCTTCATACAGTGTGTGTGTGTGTGTGTGTGTGTGTGTGTGTGTGTGTGTGTGTGTGTGTGTGCGCGCGTGTGTGTGCGTGCGTGCATGTGTGTGTGTGTGTGTGCAAGCGCCTATATGTGTATGTATGTGAGTGCTAATAGTATCCTATGCAATTTTACTCTCTCTCTCTCTCTCTCTCTCTCTCACACACATACACATCACAACACTCACACACACACACACACACATGCGCGCGTGCATGTACGCTCTCTCTCTCTCTTTCTCTCTCTCACTCTCTCTCTCTGCTTCTGCATGACAACAATGCGGGAGCAATTTCTCGCTCACGCAGCTGAACTCTGGACTCTCACTCTCTCTCTCTCTCTCTCTCTCTCTCTCTCTCTCTCTTAAACAACGAATTTAGGAATGTAACACAGAAAATGATCTCACCTTTCTTCGTCTTTTGGAAAAGAAAAACACCGGGACCCCTTCTTCCGAGAATTCTGACAGTTCGGCGCGGCGCACAACCAGTTGCCTCTTGCCTTACTCGCCATGTTGGACACGCATGGAAAGATACCCGGTGAGGGTAGGAGTGGCAGCATGGAATGTGCCAGCCATCTGGCTTCACTTTTCCACGGAGTGAACCATCTTTCCGTAGGGCGAACTATCTTTGGTTGAACCAAGGTGTTGAAGGTGCAAATGAATTTTTTTAGTTTTGTCTAAGCACGACTTACTGATCGTAGATGGCAAACTGGCAAGATCATGTGGGCAACAGTGAGCGTTATTCAATGTATAGAATGTTTTTGTGATTATATGCACTGTACTCCCAAATACTTACAATTACTGAAAGAGCAAAAAAGGTAAAATGTCAACTTACAGTGGAAAAGAAGTTAGGACGTCTCGACACTTAGTGTCTTCATCATCAGAATGAGTTGGCGACAGATAGAAACAAAAAGAAGAAGAAGAAGAAGAAAAATATAGCAAAAAAAAAAAAGTTCACACACACACACACACACACACACACACACACACAGGTACACACAAGGTGAGCACAACTAGCAAGGATATGGAGAGAGAGAGAGAGAGAGAGAGAGGAGAGAGAGAGAGAGAGAGAGAGAGAGAGAGAGGCAAAGAAGGCGGGGGGGTTGTGCCAGACCACAGCAACTCTTAAGTGATTGAAGCTGTGTTGAGGGCTGTTGAAGTGCACAGCTACAGGGTCACTGTATCCCAGGTGCATTGACCGCAGGTGCTCTGAGAGGTTATCATCTAGGCGATGGTATGTCTCACCAGTGTATTTCTTGTTATACAGTGTGCACATAAGGACATACACTATGTTCTCAGTCTGGCAGTTGAACGGCGCCTTTACAGTGAACCTCCCGTTGGGGCCGATGATGGTCCTTGATTGGTCGATGAATGGGCATGTTTTGCAGCCTTTTATGCCTGGAGGGAGGGATGGTCTGTCTCTGGGAATAGCAGCTCGCACCAGGTGGTCCCGAAGGTTGGTGTCACGTGGTAACCATTCCTAATACCTTAATTTAACACAGGATCAGCGTCATGTGTTGTCTATTCGCCTGAAGTTTGTGCCCCTCAAGCCTACTGCCAGCCAATCCACCACAGCCTTCCACTGCCAGCACTTCTTTCGAAGACTTGGCCTGGCAGCCTACTTCTCCAACACTGCATCATCACCCCCTCAGCAGAGAGTGACAGCGACATTGCTGCACTGTTCCCACGCCCTCCCAGCACCTGGACTCCCAAGTCTGGAGCTTTCCCTGCTTTAGACTTTTACATACAGACTTGTACCAGTGAAATCAGCCAGCTACTCTCCAAAACCCTTTCATCACTCCAACATAACACCCAAGAAAAGAAACAGCTCTACAGGAGCTCAAAGAAAGGAAGGACATTATCATCAACCAGTGGACAAAGGTGGCACAGTGGTTGTATGACAGAAAGACTTGTACATTCAAGAAGCCAGGTCACAGCTGTCAAATGCTAGCTTCTACAGCCCTATCCCCAAGAAAACTACAAAGACTGACAATGGTCTCATCTGAAAAACTCTCAAGACTGCCATCAAACAGGGCCATCTTCCCCCAGAAGCTCTCAACGTTGTCATGAAAGAACCACGTGAGTCCCTCTTCTACCTTCTCCCGAAGATTCACAAGACCAATAATCCAGGACGACCGATTATCTCAGCTTGTGCCTGCTCTCATCTCAGCTTTCCTTGACTCTGTCTTCCAACCGCTGGTGGCTGCCCTACCCACCTATGTCAAGGAAACCAACCATGCTCTCAAACTGCTTAACAACTTCTCCTTCCCTGATGACTGTACCGACAAGCTGCTGTTCACCATGGACATTGTTTCCCTGTACATGAATATTCTGCACCAGGAGGGTCTCCTAGCAATTAAACACTTCCTTCAGAAAAGCTCGCTCAATCTCCATGCTCCTACTGTCCTCCGCTTTACAGAACTTGTCCTGACCCTCAGCTCTTTTTCCTTCAACGAGGATCACTTCCAACAGTGCAGTGGTGTGGCCTGGGCATGAAAATGGGTCCCAATTTTTGCCTGCCTCTTTGTTGGCTACATTGAGGAGCAAGCCTTCAGCCAGTATATGGGATACACTCAACGCTGTTCAGGCGCTACATCGATGACATCCTGGGAGTGGCAACATGTAGCAAAGAGTCCCTCCGGACCTTCATCAACTTTCTGTCCACCTTCCACCCCTGCTTTGAAGTTCACCCATAGCATCTCTGACACCTCCCTCTAATTCATGACATCACTGTCACCATCCAGCCTGAGCCCAACTACCCAAGACTGACCACCAGCATCTACTACAAGGACACTGACTCCCATTCCTACCTTCTGTACACCTCCAGCCACACAAAACCTGCAAAGACAGTATTCCACAGGCTCAGTTCCAATGGCGGTTTATTTAACGTCTGTTCACCATTGATGATATTAGACGAAAAATAATTTAAAGCGTCATCTCCAGCTAACAAAGCTTAACCTCAAAGATAAAAAATAGCAATAACTTTTTGAATTAGTGGTAAAAATAAACACGCATCAAAGCAGCTTGGCAATTTTAGATTGTGCGGTAACAGTAGCAATGTTTATGATAGAGGGCTGGACAATATTTGACTGATATCTTGGACGTTGATATCAATAGAATTTTCTTTGTAAACTGGAGTTAAGACAGAACATTCTCTCAATAAATGATGCACTGAAATAGGATTACCACAAGTACAAAAAACATGGCAAGAATATTTTGTGTTCCATGCATTTAACTTTGAGTTTTGTTATTATCTTGGAAATGTGATGAGGACAAGTATTTACATATTTGAGATTTTCTCCACAATTTCTGTTAAAAACACAATTTTTAACTTTAGCAACATTTCTGACGAAGATGTTTTCAGTGAAGATAATGAATTACGATCGAGGCAATGTTTAGCTCCAGTTTAGCAAGTATGTCTGCTGCTTCATTCCATTTCAACCCACTATGAGAAGGAACCCAGCAAAAGTCAATACATATTCCATGAATCCTTAAACAGTGTATGACGTGATGAATATCAAAAAGTACATCTTTCCGAGCCTTACCATCCCAATGTTCCAGAGACTGCAAGACAGATTTTGAATCAACACATATGAGAATATTGTGAAAAGGCATGGGAGCATCATAGATGTAGCTCAAAGCCATCAATATTGCATATAATTCTGCTGTAAATATGGAAAATCCTTTGCCAAGATGATAATTCTTTTTCACATTCAGGCTAGGAATGACAAAACCAGAACCACTACCAATGTTATCTAGGACTGAGCCATCAGTGTAAATTTTCAGGTGATTGCTATAAAAAATTGTCAAGATGAACTCTGACCTCACTAACCAAGAGATTAACGTTTTCAGTTTTAGAAACCTTTGTGTAATTATAATCAAAATTTCCACACAAATGCTCCCAAGGGGGAATCTTAGGCGTGATTGGATCTTCAGAAACTGTTGTTAAATCAATGTTACAATCAGACATAATAAGCTTATACGTGTAATTTCTAATTGGTTGTAAATATAAAATATTTCTAGCTCGTTTGGGATAATCTTTGTTCGAATCCATCAATAGTTCTGCTGTAACTGAGTTCTTAACGGACAGACTTCTAATAACATATTTTGATACGTCTAAGAGCCGTTGTTCTCGAAAAGGTAAAACCTCTGCAGCTTGATAACTTTTGATAGTATTTGCATGAACTGGTACACCTAAGGCAGTTTCACTGCTTTGCTATCCAAACTTTCTAGCTTTTTTAACAGATATTTTGGAGCAGAATAATATACTTCTTGGCCATACTTTAATTTGGATCGAACTAAAGAAGTAGACAAATGCAATAAAGTTTTCGTGTCTTGCCCCAAGGCTGACAGTTGATTATTTTAAAAAAAAGTTTTAATCTTTTTCTTGCCTTGGTTAATAAATGTTCTATATGCTTTTTCCAACTAAGTTTTTGTTGTCAAAAAAAACTCCTAAAAATTTGACACAGTTTTTGATATTTCAAGATATTATCCTCTAATTTCAAAATGGGTAATATGGAAGGATTTTCACCATTATTAAATAGCAGCAAACATGTTTTTTTCACCTGAGAATTTTAAACCATTTTCTTTTATATAATTTGATAATTGTTTAGTTCCTGTTGATAAATTGTCTGCACGTGACTGATAATCCTCTTATTCGAACTTTTTCTTAACTGGGTTTTTATCCATATTGCAATATCATCAGCGTATTGAACCACATGTGTGTTTTAGACAAAGCTTTTGGAAGATCATAAACAAAATGGAGAATAATTTGGAGCAATGATTGAACCTTGTGGAATCCCCATATCTATACTTCTGAAGGATGAGTAGGTATTGCCAATTTTTGTACACATGTGTCTATCCTTCAAAAAGGCTTTAATATATCCATACAATTTGCCACAAATTCAATCTCCTTCAATTTGAATAATAATCTGGCATGCCAAACACTGTCATATGCCTTTTTAACGTCAAAAAATGTGGCTAGTGTACTTTTTCTTCGTGAAAATTGACGTTTGACCTGAGTAGTAAGCTTAACCAAATGATCTGTAGTGCATCTCCCTTTCCTAAAGCCAGCCTGCTGAACTGGAATGATTTTATTTTTTTCACAATAAAAAGTGATCCGTTTGAGTATAATTTTTTTCCATAATTTTTCCAACATGAGAAGTAAGCGAAATTGGTCTATAGCTGTTAACCGAAGATCTAATTTTTGCCCTCTTTTTAGAACTGGTACAACTACTGAACTCTTCCAGATTTTAGGAATAGCGCCAATATCCCAACATTTTTTGGGAATAAAGAATGTAGCAAACCTATCCAAGAAGAAGGCAAGTGACAGAGCATCTGGTAAGAAACGCCATCTAGACCAACTGCTGAAATTGAAGAAGAAATAGAAGCTAATGCTTCTTTCAATTCTGTAATTTGTAAAAGGAGAATTTAAATAGTGTTCTTGAATTGGGCTAGGGTCTGAATACATATCTTTTTCTTCTTCGGTTGTTCTAAAAAGCTTAGCCTCTGAATTTAGACTTGCAGAACAACTGTTACATGAAAAAGTATTCACAAATGCCTCAGCCTTATCCAAAGCAGTTGGAAATTCCGTATCTAGTTTCACAGGAAATGACTGTGTCCTGTTACAATTTTTCATCTCTTTTATTTTCTTCCAAACTTTGTACATATCCTTTGATTCTGTAATCTCCGAGTAGCAAAATATTTCCCAATATGTCTTTTTTGCTTGAGCGATGACCTTTTTGCAAATATTTTTCTGTATTTTCATGGACTGAAAATTTTCTTCAGTCTTATTTCTAATCCATGACTTAAATGCCTTGCGCTTTGATGTCACCGCTATTTACACACCTCCGTCCGTCCACATTACCAATATATTTACCATTTTCTTGTAACCACATTTTGGTATCACCTTATCAGCTGCAAGTAGTAATATTTTCTTAAAATTTGAATAAAATTCATCGATATTTTCACTGATTACTGAATCAGGATCATGAGACTCTAAGAATTTAATGTAATCTTCCCAATTCGCAAATTTGTAATTATATTTTGGTATGTTTTCCACTGGATCTGTCGAGTTTGAATTGAAATTGACATTGAGAGCGATGGTAATGGGAAGATGGCCACTTCCAAGACAATCTTCTCCTGGGGACCAATCATAATCTACAGCTAAGTTGAGGACACTAAAGACAAATCAATAGCACTAGGGATTATGAGTTGAGACATCAGGAATTCTTGTAATGCGACCATCATTCAATAATATTAACTCCGAATCTACAACATTTTCAACAAACCTATTACATGTTACTTTAGAGCTGTTTTGTATCCCAGAAAGGGGCATGGGCATTAAAATCACCCAAAACTATCCATTTTTTTCTTAGAGAAATCCGTATTTTTAAGCCAATCTGTATTGTCCTCCTTTGGACCGGATGGGTAATACATTGATAATATGTTATATATTGAGCTATCATTTACTTTTAACTGCAGCACCGACAGCAAAACATCCCTTCTTTATCATTTGGTACTGGCCACGGAAAAAATATTTGAATATTCAAAGCCACACCTTATATATAATGCACATTGAACTTTTTCATTTAACCTGTTAATGGTAAAAAGTGGAGGATAATAAAAATCCTTAATATTGGGAAGCTTCTGTTTTCAACATTGAGAGACTGAAGGGCTAGCACACAATAATTCCCTGCAGAACATGATTTTCGAATGATGGAAGGTTAGTGGAAATAGACCTTGCATTCCACTGTAAAATTTTGAAACACCCATTACATTGTTGCTTCATAAGAGTTAATCTTCAAGTTCAATATTCATTGAATCATTTTCTGACAACCAAGGGGGGAGCCATCGGACACCAGGAGGAGGCAGGAAGTCACGGGGGAGCGACCATCCTCTGCCAAAGAACTTTCCCCGCGTCTGTCTGCGTTTTGGCCGCTCCCAGAAGAGATTATGGAGATGTCGCCCAAGGAAGCCAGCCATCAACCGCGCCCCTTCGTGACTGGGGTGAAGGAGATCCTGATAATGTCTCACCTGACTGACAGCGTCATACCCCACGAAAGAAACGTTTTTTGATTTTGTTTTCAATGCACACGGAGTATACATGAGCATTGTATACCACGCGCTTTGCCTCCAGTCTATCTAGTCTAACCGGAAGAGCCTTACTGAAAACTATTTTGGCTTTGGGGAACGCATCCTTGACAGTCTCTATGGCAGACACCATTTTTCTTTCCGCTTTCAACTGCTTCTTTTCCTTTAAGGTCGTTTATCCCCACATCAAAACTACACACTCTGGATCAGGAGACAGATCTTCCCTAGCCTGTTCAGCTACTGTTTGGATGTCATCAATAACAAAAGCTTTCAGGTAGCAACTTGAAGACCATAGGCCATCCCCAGTCGGACTGAATCAATCTTATTGAAGGTAGAATCACTAATAATCAGAACACTGGGGGAGTCAGAATGTTCCTTGTTGTTCTGGTGTTCTTTGTCCTGAGTTCTCCACGCCCTATTTCGCGTCATCTTTCCAGCGTCATTGGACTTGACGTCATTTTCCTTTTGCTTGCTTGGAACATTCTTCTTGGCTGGGGTGTTCTTTTTTTTACCCTTTTCCTCTCCATCTGTCCTGACATACACTTTAGGCCTATCCTGAGATGCAGCACAGACAGGTGTCTTTGAAGCCCCTTGTTGCGGTGACCCACATCGAACAGCATCAG
>JADBJO010032817.1:0-15303 GCA_016801955.1 Conus betulinus
CTGAACAAAGTTCAAAAGAAATACAGGTTCTTGGAAAATGCATTTAGATTCATCTTTTCTGAATTTTGATAGAGCTGATTCAAAATAAGGACAAAAGTACAAAATATGTGTGTTGTTGTACAACTATCAACAGCCCCGCATACACATTGGATGTTTTTTTTTTATGAACTTGGTTTTGAAAGCGTTTAACCTAAGTCTGTAAAACAGTGAAACAATTTTTTTTGCGGTGTTTTGGGTGTTTGTTGACATTTTTTTTGATAAAATGTATAATTCATTAATGAATTCTTTTTGAAAAAAAAAATGTGATCGAGCATTTAAAACACACTTTATTGAAGAATTAGGCTTATGTACTTTGGGAAGCATGTCTCTTATATATCTTTTCAAAATTTTCAAAAGAAGCTTTTTGTAATAGAGAGTAACCTTCTTGTAAACTTAAAAGAATGGAATATCCTTGGATTTAAAAGATTTTTTTTGCACCTGCCCGAGCTGTACGATCAGCCCATTCATTTCCAGATATTGAACAATGAGATGGGATCCAGCAAAAATCAACTGCGATACCCCTTGATATAAGAACATGAATAAGTACTTTAATTTTGTGATGATTTCAGCCCGGTTTTTCGGATTTGTTGATTCTAAAGCTTGGAGAACTGATTTTAGAGTCTACACAAAAGTGCACCATAGAAATTGAATGGTGGTGTCAATGACATATTGAATAGCCATTAAAATTGCTATTAATTCAGCTGTGAAAATGGAGAAGTCCTTACCTAGGTAAAAAGATTTCTCAGTTTTTTAAAGTGGGGATGACAAAACCACAGCCTGCCTGATTGTCTAATAAAGAACCATCAGTGAAGTTTTTTTAGATGATTGGGATAAAAATCGTTCATATGGGATCTAGCTTCATATGCAAGAACATTGATGTTATCAAGCTTGGACAATTGTGTATAGTTATAATCAAACTTTGCCTTAAAAAGCTCCCAGTTTGGGATGGGACTTACTGGAAAACGCACAGCTAATTTCTTTTGATTAGTGTTTAATTTTGTCAATAGTTTAGAAGAAAATGTAAGAATAGTTTTATTAGATCGGATACGTTTTGCACGCTTAGGAAAATGAATATCGGACCTAATTTCAAGTTCCATTTGGTTTGAATTTTGAATGGTAGAGCATCTTAAAATGTATTTAGCACAGGCTAATTTTCGCTGATCATCAAGAGGCAAAACACCTGCTTCATGATAAGATCCTATGATGGAACCATGAAATGGAACGCCAAGGGCTATTCTATATGCTTTACAATCTATGCTCTGCAGTTTTTTCAATAGATATTTTGGAGCACTAAAGAATACCTCTTGTGCATACGACAATTTAGATCTAACTAAAGCAGAGGACAAATGAATTAATGTATTTGTGTCTTGACCCCAGCTTTGTTTGCTTATGACTTTTAGAAGGTTCAATGACTTTCTTGCTTGATTTACAGCATGTTCTAAATGCAGGTTCCAAGAGAGCTTAGACGTTATGTATAACACCAAGAAATTTAATATTTGAAGCGTATTTAAGTGTGGTGTTGTTAACTTTGAATTCTGGAGCATTGTGAACATATCCACTTGCATCGAATAGCATCATTTGAGATTTTTGAGGTGATAAAGCTTAAACCATTTTCAGACATATACATAGCAATATTATCTAGATCATATTGATATGCTCTTTTTACAAAATTTATAGACCTTTTTGGATGTTTTCTTTTTTAAAGTAACATTCATCCACAAACAGATATCATCAGCATACTGAATGAAGTTACTTTTTTTGGAGATAGATATTGGTAAATCGTAAGTTAGGATATTAAATAGAATAGGAGCAATAACAGAGCCTTGAGGGATACCCATATCAAGAATCTCTTAGAGAGAATAAATGTGACCAATTCTTGTTTGGATACTTCTGTTGGCCAAGAATGTTTTAACATAGTCATAGATATGACCAGAAAGCCCTACCGTTTTTAACTTGTATAGTAATCGTTCATGCCAAACCTGATCGTATGCCTTATTTATATCAAAGAATGTGGCAAGAACATTTTGTCTTTTTGCAAAAATTGTTGTTTGATTTGAGTTGTTAATTTCACTAAATGATCAATGGTTGATCTGCCTTTTTCTAAACCCTCCTTGGTTTACAGGGATAATCCCATGTTTTTTCGCAATGATAAGACAATCGATTTAAAACAATTTGCTCCATTAATTTGCATACATGAGACGTCAGAGAGATAGGTCTATAACTATTTACATCGTGTACTGGTTTGCCCTGCTTTAAAATAGGGACTATAATTGAATCTCTCCATATGGATGGGATGTTACCTTCAATCCAGCATTTACTAATAATTCCGTGTAAAAACAAAAAAGTTTTCTGGAAGATGTTTTATCAACTCATTGGAAATGGCATCCAGACCAACAGAAGTTTTCTTGGTCTTAGGTAATGAACTGATAGCAGATAGTAATTCTTGGAAAGTAATTTCAGCATTCAAGTAGTGATAATTATTTTTTTCTCAGGGTCATTGTATATGTCATTTTGTGATTGATTTTGCCTCAAAGTTCTGCATTTGTCTGATAGACTATTGTAAGAGCTATTCTTTACAAAGGTGTCAGCAAATGCCTCAGCTTTTTGATATTCTGAAGAAAATTGTTCATCACCTAGAATAATTGGATACTCTGGTAGATGAATCCCATTTTTCATTTCATGGATCTTTTTCCAGATTTTACTTTTATCTTTATGGTCACTTATTTCATTAAAACAAAACTTTGACCAATAGTTGCTTTTAGCACTTTCTATAACTCTGTTTTCTTTGGTTTTTAGCAGATTTGACAGGAACACTGCCTTTCACTTTTTTAACTTTAGCATACAATTTAAAGGTGTTCTTGTTTTTGTCTACAGCATTTTTTACACGAATCTGTCCACCATACTTTACCAACGTGTTTCGAAGAGTTTGTCACATTAATTTTAGGAATTGCTTTGCCTGCAGCATTTAAAACTGCCTCTGTAAAATGAGAATACATAGATTCAATGTCTGATTTATCAAAAGAACTGACATCGTAAGACCTTAGAACAGATTCAAATTTGGCCCAGTCAGCTCGTTTATAATCAAATTTTTGGAATTTTATCCTTTTAAATCATTGTGCTTAACTTCAAATCCTCTAAAAGTAAGAATAATAGGAATATGATCACTTCCCAAAGTGTTATCGTGTAATTGCCACTTGCAACTAGGAACTAACTTTGGAGAGATTAGGGTCAGATCGATTGCCGATGGTTTGTGGCTGGGAACATCAGGCAGTCTTGTGACACTTCCGTCATTTAAAAGAAAAAGTGGAGAATCTGAAATATTCTCAACCAAGCGATTAGAGGTTACTTTGACAAGATAGATCCCAAAAGGGAGCATGTTCATTAAAGTCCCCTGCTATTAACCATTTATCATTTGTAGTATTTAAACGAACGTAGCCAGTCAGAATTGCAATCAATAATACCTTTGGGGAAATACACCGAAACGATATTCAAAACTAACGATTTGTCAAATCGGACACGCGCTGCACAAGAATACAAGTTTGTTGTGTCCTTTGGTACAGGCGACTGGATTGGATGGTAAAATAATTGGTCATTAATATAAATGGCCACAGAAATTTTCGCAGCACAATCACTTTCTTGGCACACTGGTGGATAGAAGAAATGGTCCAATCGTGGCAAGTCCTTCTTTGTCACATTTAGAGATTGAAGGATGATGACCATGTAAGTGTTTCTCAAGATGTTGTTGAAGGTGTATTATATTGTAGTGATTGAACGGCAATTCCATTGTAGGATACTAATATTTGTCTTTTTTTTCCATCAAAAAGTTATAAAGAATAATAATAAAGAAACAGAAGAAAACTGCAAATAAAGCAAAGCACAGTAATAGCCTATTAAAATGAAAATAGACACTTTGCAAACACCAAAAACTAAAATTCAGTGTGGGCAATACCTAAAATCTATCAACAGTGTGACTCTGTGTGTGTGTGTGTGTGTGTGTGTGTGTGTGTGTGTGTGTGTGTGTGTGTGTGTGTGTGTGACCATCTGTGTGTATGGTGTGACTCTGTATGTGTGTGTGTGTGTGTGTGTGTGTGTGTGTGTGTGTGTGTGTGTGTGTATGACTGTGTGTGGGACTATGTGTGTGTGCGTGTCTGTGTGTGTGTGTGTGACTCTGTGTGTGTCTCTGTGTGTGTGTGTGCATGTGGTGCACCTTCATAAGGAAGAAGCAGGGGAATATGTAAAAGTATGAAAGCATTCATAGGCTTCCAGTTGCTGCAGCACTGGTATGTTGGTCATCACCATCATGAATAGTAAGCTTTTTATGAATCACACTTTGGGGCACCGTTTCCGTTTTCAAAGGAAATTGTTAGAAATGAAAATCACAAAAAAATATGAAAACCTCATTTTCAGCTTTATGCCTTTCCCCCTGCATATCAGATAATGGCAGGACACTGGATCAGCACATATATGACCCACAAGACAATCTGTGACAGTTTAATCCTTTTTTTTTTGTTGTCTGATCTTTCTTGCCACTTCAGTGGCACTGCACCCATGCTGCTCATTCCGGCTCATTATCCTCAGTCACAGTCTAGCTTCTGCAGCTACAGCCCTGTCTCCAGGTATCCACCGGGAGCAGTCAGTGTCAAGTCATCACTGGGCAACCCACCAGAGGAGACGCTGCACTGTGGCTGAGTCACTTTGATGGTTCTCAGTGGTGCCTGTTCTGAGCCTTCATACACAGGACAGCTACAAAGCCTCCAACTGACAGCACTAATTACTTGGTCGCAGAGTCAGCATGGGTTGGCTCTCCAGGAGGGTGTTGTAAACGACATCCATCCAGCAACAGTCTGTATGAATTTGCCAGCTCCAGTGATCTTGAAAGAATGTTACCAAAGGCATAGAGACATGAAGAGAAGATAACAAATGATGTCACCATGACAGAGGGGCATGAAGGGCGACAGAATCTGAGAATCTGTTTTTTTTTTTTGTTGTTGTTGTTGTTTTTTTTGAGTATGCTATGCTAATTGATGAGGATGACAATTTCTATTCTGTTGGAGACAGCATGATAGAAGTGTAAGTACTACTCTACTCTCACTTTCATAACCTATCCTAGTGTGAACCAGGCCTGAGAATTACAGACACCGGCAGCCCTGATCTGAAAAAATCTGAACAACATTCTCATAAACACATCATAAGCAATGAAACTCGACTTCAGGTCCCACTCTAGCCAGCTGAGCCATTAGCAAACTCAACTTTAGGTAGAAGCTGGTCTGGGCAGAAGAACATCAGAAGTGAATGGCTCAGATGGGGATCAAACCAACAGCCTGCCAACCACTTTGCCATGGTAGCTGGTGCATCTGCCCATTGTTTAGTACGGTGCTTGCATGTGCAAGGAAGAAGTTCCGACAAAGCTCTGAATTACATGGTGTGCAGTCCTAGCCATCATTTTTATAAAGTTTATGTTCAATAAATTTAATGAATTGTTGCTGTTTTGTTAAAGTTTGAATCAATTTTGTGTGCGTCATGTGTATGGGTACACATCTGCCTTTTGATCTATGTGATAGCGTGATCTCTCTTCCCCGCCTTTCTCCCTCCTCCGCTTCTGGCTTGTACAGTGTGTGGGTGTGTTTAGTGGTGTGGGGGTGGGCAGACCTTCCTAATTACCTGTGTGTATCATGCTCACATTCATAACCTTTGCCAAGGAGGCTTATGTTTTGGCCTACATCCAATCATTTGTTTGTCGATCTGTCAGCAAGTCACTTCAGAATTATCAGCTGATTTTGTCAAAAACTTTGTGGAAAGGTGGAATGTGGAACAGGGACGAAGTAGCTAAATTTTGGTGCAGATTCACATTGTGAATCCAGATCCATAATACGTTAAACTTTGGTAGTTCCCGTGACGGAGATCTGCGCTGTCCTGGGTGCCTATCTAGTTAATCTTTGTGAAGGTGCACAAGTAAAGGTGAGCTTACAAATGAGCTTATAATACAATATAATGTATGTTAATGTATGTCTGTGTGTAAGGTAAGGTAAGGTAAGGTATAATGCTGATAGCCCAGCCAGTCGCAAAGGGTCATATCAGGGCTGTTACGCAAGTCAACAGACAAGTCATCCAAAAGAAAAAGAAGAAAATAATTCACACAACCTTTTAAAAACGCCTCCTGAAAACACTTCAGAAGCTTCTTTAAAAGTCTTTCTGCTGTAAATTTTGAGATCAGATGAAAAATATAAGGCCCCTCATGTCTGTGTGTAATGCACTTAAATGCATATCTGTGAGTAATACACATACTGTATACCTGTGTGCTATGATCTGCAGACACCAGAAGAGTGGAGGTGGTACTTTCAGCACTGGAGGAAGATGAGCTGTTCTGTGACCCAGACTTCCCCCCAGACTACAGGGCGCTGTTCTGCTCTGCCGACAGGAGTGATGCCAACGTCACCTGGTTGAGGCCTCAGGTGATTCGCCCCCTTTCCAATCATCAGCTTTCACAAGGAAGGAAGGAGGGGGAATGGGAGGGTGGGAGGTTTACATCCACATTCAAAATGTTACAAGGGCATGGAGTGGCTATGAAGTGGGTTGTGAGAAATTATTCACATTGTCGTAAAGAGAAACGGTTTATTAACAATGAATTTTGTCAGTAAATAAAATTGAGATGGTGCGTGTTAAAACCAGACCGTGCATAAGTTTCACGGCTCATTTCAGAGCGGAGACAAAAATCAGTCAATCACCCTAGATATGACGATTTCTTGATGAATTTATTTTTAGGTTTGCTTCTTAATTTATGCTCACCCAGAATATTAATGGCAGTTTGAATTTTTTTCTTTTTTAATATTCTATTAAAGCAATTTTGAGACACACTGTCAGAAAAAAAAAACCCAAGATTTCAAATGGAAATGTTTGTAAGACTTCCTAGTTATCACTATCAAGAAAAAGCTGAAGGGCCCGTACTGTGGCTGCGATTGATTTAAGGAAATCCTGCCAGGATGGTCATTTCTGGCATACTTCCGAGGACCATAAACATGAAGATACATGAAATTAGTGTCAGACCTAATCAGTTCTACCAATAAAACTCAGGGAGTCCATTTTCTGTTCAAAGATTCAGTTGGACTTTAATTTTTGTTTTTTTCATAAAACTTCTATCTGTTTCTGTTCAAAGAGTCAGTTGGAACAGTAAACAAGTGGGGTAGTCTTTGCTCCCATAAGGAAACCTAACACAGAGTAACTTTTATTCAAGACTGGCACAGCCTTTTAAACTTGAATAAAGTCAGACAAATACAAAGAGACGAACAATCTAATAGTGGGGGGAAAAACAAGCGCAGGCCAACAACTAAATTGTCTTCATAGTAATGACTTGGCAAAACTTTGAACTTAAGGAGGATGGGGGCGGGGGGGGGGGGGGGGGGGGGGGGCGGCAGGAGAAGTGTCACCCCCCCCCCCCCCTGTGCCAGTCTTGAATAAAAGTTACTCTGTGTTAGGTTTCCTTATGGAGCAAATACTACCCACTTGTTTACTGTTTATTGTTTACTGTTCCCTGCCTCATTTCATTTCCAATTTCGAGTCAGTTGGACTTTAACATGATGAAATTTCCTGTTGATCTGTTTTGTCATTTTTACACCGATTTTCATATGAAAAAAAAAGACCTGCTAGTTGGTACTAGATTAATTCATCGTTAACTCAGATCCCATTCGTGCAGTTTATCTTCTTTTTTTTTTTTTCTTTTTTTTTTAAATATAAATCCAGTAATGATGGTGGGTCCCATTAGCAACACTATCAATCTCTGACCGAGTTGGCAGAGGATCCTCAGAAATCTTTGACTATTTGGGTCTGAGTAGGAGATTGTCAGATGATGCAGGCAGAGAAAAACCTGTTCCGAAAAACAAACAAACAAAACAAACCGAAGCAAAAACACTATGTATCAGTAGAGTCTTTTTAGGGGAATTTTCCCCTATATGCCAAGGAGGTATGATTTGCCACCCCCCCCCCCCCCATCCATCCCCCCCCCCCCATGGGCTGCAAGATCTTGAATGCTGGGGCTGGTTGCTATGACATCTGCCTTTCTTTTAGTTCTGACAATACA
Source organism: Conus betulinus (assembly GCA_016801955.1). Lineage (NCBI taxonomy): Eukaryota > Metazoa > Mollusca > Gastropoda > Neogastropoda > Conidae > Conus > Conus betulinus. The sequence continues at coordinate 8,114 of JADBJO010032817.1, forward strand.
GTTTGCAGATTAGGGTTTTTTTTGGTTTGTTTTCATTTTCTTCTGGTTCAGCATCAGGGGAAAAATGATACAAACTAACAAAAAAGGATTCAGATGCTATATATATAGATGTATATGCTGGGTTACAAGAGCAGAAACAACAAAGACAATATGAAAACTGAAACTTACACAAATTTTGGTTAAAAAAGAACATCAAAAACGAAACAAAACAGAAACCCATTGATGCGTTGCATTACATTTTACGCATGATCTTTGAAACTAATGAAGGAAGATCTGTTGAAAATGTTGAGGAATGGGCATTTGATTATGAGTTTGTCTTGTACGGCACTACAAGTATAGCTTGTAATTTATATGTTAACACAGAACTGTAATGTTTTTTATTAGTTACATGTTGTCAGAACAAGTCACTACTCGAGTCGATCATACTGAAGCTATCTTTCCTTTGGTTGGATGAATCCACACTTTATGTGACTAGCTGTGATTGTTATAAAAATCCATAGTATTAGAGTAGAGAATCTCTTCTCCCACACTCAATTTTTAATTGAATTTGACTGCATAAGTTGAGGGGGGGGGGGGGGGGGGGGTTGGTTTTTGTTTTGTTTTCGTTTTGTTTTTGGATGCTTCTTTTTGTTTTTGTTCATTGAGTGCACTATCTACAATATGTATATATATATATATATATATATATATATATATATATATGCTTTTATGGTAAAAATACAAAGAATGTTATCCCTTAAGTCTGAATTATGCAGGGGGGTATTGGTTTGTGGGTGTGCTGGGTTTTTTTTCAGTGTCACTTAGAAATTCTCCATGATGTTTTGACATTTGTTGTCTTCCTTCCCAGGAGCTGTTGCCAGAGGGCCAGGTGCCGGAGCTGATGGTGGACGGTGTGACCCCGCGACGACATCAAGCAGGGAATTCTGGGAGACTGCTGGTTCCTGTCTGCTTGTGCCGCTGTGTCCCAGCATGACAGCTGTATGAAGAAGGTAGGGCACTGTGATGTTGTACCATGAAAGAAAAAAAAGTTAGGGTGGTTTCACAGTTGACTGAAGAATAGGGCATCTGCCATTTGAATGAATTAAGGGCAATGTCACTGTTGATTCAAAAACACTTTGGCAGTGCCCGTGATTAAAAAAGATAGGGCACCTTACATTTGAATGAATTAAGGCAGTGCCCGTGATTAAAAGATAGGGCACCTTACATTTGAATGAATTAAGGGCACTGTCAGGGTTGATTCAAAAACACTTATCACATCACAGTTGGTTGAACACTATCACAGTGGAAGAAAAAGGTAAGGTAGTGTGAAAGTTGATGGAAAAACGTAGGATGCAATCAGAGTTGAATGAAAAAAGTAAAGCACCCTCATGGTTGGTTGTAAAAGATCAAACGCTATCACAGTTGACTGCAAAATGTAAAACATTATTGTGGTTGGCTGGAAAACACAAAGGTACAGCACTATCACAGTAAATTACATCTGCAACTAGTTTTTTTTGTACCAATGTTGTTGTGATTTAGACCTGATGTTGAGAGATGTGCATGATTCAGAATTGATTTTAAGTTCGCGTTATGCACAAAGATTATCAATTTTGATAGCTGAAGGAATTTTACTTGCAAAACATTTTGCAGTTAAAGATTTAAAGGATGGAAGTTTTCCTTTTGAGAGTCTTAACTTTGAGGTGGCACTGTATATGAAAATTGTATGATGTCATAGGTACTGCCGTCCAACCAGCAGCTTTCTGGGCCCGACTATAAAGGTGTCGTCTGCTTCAACTTTTGGCGGTTTGGTCATTGGCAGCCAGTCTACATTGATGATCGTCTGCCCTGTGTGGATGGTCAGCTGATCTACGGGCACAGCGCTGAACCCAGGGAATTCTGGGTATCGCTGATAGAAAAGGCCTATGCCAAGTAGGTGGCAGTTTGTTTGGTCGTGATTAATTCTATGTGTGTGTGCGCGCGTGTTTGTGTCTTTTTGTGTGCTATGTATGTGCTTGAAAGAGGATGATAATTTCAGTGATGATTTCAATAAGATTGAACAGTCCATCTGAGTAGCTTTGCTTGAAACATCATAATATGACTTACAAACTACAGCCCACAAATGACCACTGCAGTGCAGTGATCAGCATTGCAAAATGGGAGTCGTGGTTCAGATTGGTTGGAATCGTATGTTTGTGGCTCGATACCTCACGCTTTACACTGGGATATGTCAGGGGAAAGAAGGGGAGAGTGCAAACCCTGTCACTAGTCTCAGGGTAACAGAGAACTCCCCACTGCTCTTTTCCTTCCCTCCTTTCTCATGCATTTTCCTTTGCACCTCTCCCCTCTTCTCCCACTTCTCCCTCTTGCTTTCCAGCTTAGCATCAGTGGATTTATGGGAACTGTCATGGGTTGGATGCAATGGCAGTCCTGCACCAGAGAGTGTTCATCGGGGGTCAAGCTGACTCAGTCCTCTTCATGTTGCTAATAGCCCAGCCAACCGCAAAGGGTCAGTTAAGGGCTGTCAGTGTCACCACACAGATGTCATCTCTTTACATATGTTAACAAAACCACACACACACTCACACACACACACACACACACACACACACACACACACACTCACACACTCACACACACACACACACACACATACACACACACACATACATGCACATGCAAACACACACGCACACGCACACGCACACACACACACACACACACACACGAAAAAGCGTATGATCAAGTATGGCATTCTAGACTACTTTATAAATTAAAATCCATTGGCTTATCAGGGTTACATGTATAATTATTTCAAGACTTTTCTAGCAGATAGATCAATTCAGACCAAAATAGGACACACTTACTCAAATTAAAACCACTTCATATGGGAATTCCACAAGGATCAGTAGTAGCACCAATACTTTTCAATATTTTAACACATGACCTACCATCATCTGTGTCTAATCATGTTGAATTGGTTCAATATGCTGATGATATCTGCATATGGATGAAAGTGACTATGAAAATACGCACTCTAATGAGATCGCTAAATTACACTAAAAAATTGTATCAAAGAGAACCTGATAATATAAATGGTTTTATGATTCAAAATGGTTTAACTTTGTCTCCAGAGAAGTCACATATGATACTTTTTGACTCTGGTTACAATCGAAGAGAGTTGCCTTCTTTCAATCTAGAAGGGTCCGTTATCAATTATGCACAGTCTGTTAAATTTTTAGGAGTAATACTTACATCAAAATTGTCATGGAAAGAGCATTTAGAATACATATGATGAAAAGCTAAAAGAGTCTGAACTTCCTAAAAATTGTCAGCAAACAACAGTGGGGACAAGACATTTCCACTCTTATACATCTATTAACAGCACTTATTCGTTCAAAGTTAACATATGCCCAAGAGGTATTCTTCTCTGCTCCAAAATATATCTTTAAAAAAAAAATGCAAAGTATAGACAGTAAAGCCTATGAACTTGCCATTGGAGTTCCAGTATATACATCTTCATTAAAAACATATGCTGAAATTGGTATATTACTGCTGAAATTGGTATATTACCTTTTGAAGAAAATATGAAACTTGCATCATCTAAATATGTCCTAAGGAGTACATCAGTTCCAAATTCAAATTATGATGAAGCGTGCATAAAATCAGACACAGATTTTCCCAAAAGAGCAAAGTCGGTTGCCTCTTTCGAAACAATAGGCACTTTCACGTATGACATTTTTCATGAGTCAGGAATCAGTAAGAAAGATATATCATCTCGTGTACTGTTCACTGCAGTCCCTAAATGGGAACTACTATCAGCCTTTTTCGATACTCCGGACCATTTAAAAATTTACACTGATGGTTCTAAGCTAGATAATGACATGGTTGGAGCTGCATTTGTAATCCCAGCTTTAAAAGCAGAAAAGGCTTACCATCTTGAAAAACATTTTTCAATATTTACAGCAGAACTTATTGCTATTTTGATGGGTTTGAATTTTCTGCTTGATCTTCCTTTTAGTCTAGTTCAGGTATTATTTTTGGTTGATTCTAAATCTGTTTTAGATGCGCTACAGTCTTATAATCTAAAAGTAAGAGGTGATATTATTGCAGAAATTAGTCATACAATCCATTATTTGTCACTGCGCGAACTAGTATCTCATTCTCTTGGGTTCCATCACATTGTAATATTTTTGGTAATGAATGGGCAGACAGAACAGCTAAAAAGGGTGCAATGAACATTAAAAATTCTGTATATGTTAAAATTCCTTTATCTTTATCTGAAAGTTATTCCTTAATAACGAAAACTTGTTGGAATCATGTGAAGGAACTATTAGGAGGTTCTTTTGTAAATTTCACTGAAAAGAGGAATATTTTCAAAGTCAAACATATACATTCCTGCAATGGTGAGCTCATGTGTGAAAACCGAACACTGTCATCCCTGGTCTACAGATTCAGACTGAATGCTCTCAGATGCAAATTCAACAGTCATGTTAAGTGCATCTGCGGTGAGGAAATAACACCTGTCCATGTTATTCTACACTGTCAGCATTTGAAATCATTTTTACCCACTTCGATTTGTGATTCAACGGTTTCAGATTCATCTTTTAAGAGAATATTTTATTGAACGATTTGCTTATGCTGGATGTTGTTAAAGGCTTAAAACGGAGCCCAGTTGGCTCATTGATTTAATGTTTACAAATGTTTTGAGTATGTTATTGTTGTTTAAGATTCATTTTTGAAGGGAAATGGTAGGGAGGTTCAGAGATAGGAAGATGGGAGTTTTGTTGATTGTTGTTGATTTTTTTTTGTTGTCTAATATCACAGCATTGTGAAAAGACGTTAAAGAGGAGAACGAACACACACACACACACACACACACACACACACACACACACACACATGCAAACACAACTTATTGAAAGAGATTTTAGGAAAGCATGCCACAAGTTTGTTAAAATCTTTCTTCTGTAACATTGTAAATCAAATGAAAATGGTCAGCTCTTTCAGAAAACTCAAAAATCACACCAGGTGGGACATCTGTGAACAAGACTTTCATGGAGTCTGCGGTAAAGTGTGTGTATGTCTGACATCATGTAAATCCCACTTCTGTGTAAAGGGGGGTGGGGGGTGCTTACTAGTTGGTGACCTAGCTGTCTGTGTCGGCAGATTGCTTCCCACAGTTCATGTGCTCTTAGCTGAAACGGGAAGACAGGAACTATTCACTGAGTTTCATCCCCTGAACTGTCAGGATTGCTCAAATTTCCAGACAAACTCTGTACATGTCTGTATCCCCAGCACCATGTTGACACTGTGATGTGTTATTAAAAGGAGTGTAGGGTACAGGCCTGTCGTTGGGGGATTAGTCTGACCGGAACAGAACTCCTTAGTATCATTTTGGTGATGATTATTCTCATGATCATCTTTAAGAAAAAAAAAAAAAGTCTAATTGCACTGTCACTCTTCATGCCGTGCTGTCTTGGTGAGGTCAGCTACAGTTCTCTCTCCTTGTCCTCAGCTGTAGGGAGTTTGTCAAGGTCATCGTATCACATGTCAAGGTCATCATCTCGCATGTCAACGTCATCGTATCTGTGAGTTCATGAGGACTGTCATGGACATAGCGGTACCCCTCAGAGGGGGACGGTCCCTCATGCTGCTTCTACAACTAAGCAATTGTTCACTGTATGGGTTTAGTAGATGGTATCCTATGCCAGTAAGATCGGAACATCAGGCATCACTGAATACCACAGACGCACCCCCCCCCTCCCCCCAGCTGGCAGTGTCTCCACCAGTGGGATGCCTTGTAACTCCTTCATATTGATCACTTCTTGTCAGTGTCAGCTTCCCTTTCCCAAGGGCTGTGATGGCACAAACTTGGGGATGGTTGTGTATGGGAGAGACCGAATGAGTGGCGGAAGTGATGCTGCTTCTTAGAGAAATAGAGGATCACTAAGCTTACAACAACAAAGAAAAAAAGAAAAAGAGAGAAGAAAAAAAAAAAAGAAACAAACAAACAAAACCAGAGTTCAGTAACAAGTATATCAGTTCTGAATGAAGATGTGAACTCTACCATGATAGAAACCTCACAGACAAGGTTTATTGTGTTCAATTTGTTTTTTTCATTCTACCCGCACCAGACTTCACGGCAGTTATGAGGCATTGGAAGGGGGGATCACTATGGACGCCATGGTGGATCTGACGGGAGGTCTGGCGGAGCGTTATGAAGTGAACGAATATGATCCCAGTGTCTACCAGCTCATCTCAAGGGCGCACAAGTCAGGAGCTTTTGTCACCTGTGCCAAAAAGGTTTGACAGTCCTTTGTGTGTGTATGTCTGTGCAAGAGAGCATGTGTTGCATGTGCATGTGTATGTGTGCAGACCTGTTTACCCTTACAATTTTGCCGTAATTTTTACAGAAAAAAATCAAAGTTACAGGAATTACGGGACCACACACCCCCCCCCCCCCCCCCCCCCCCCCCAAAAAAAAAAAAAAGTATGGGAAGCAAATCAAAGAAAGAAAATTGTTAAACGCGAAGTTTCATCTGCTACCGTTCCGGTCAAAAGCGGTAAGAAGACATTTCCCAGCATGCCTTGCGTCTTTTACCTAGTCAAAGATGGTGACGAAGCGGTCTTATGCGCCAATTGCCGGTTCTTCCAAATCTTCAAAAGTGCAAAAGTGTTGCAATTATGAAGATTACGTTTTGTTTTGTTTTTTCCAAATTACAGGTTTTTGTTTGAGATATTACAGGTACACGAATTTGGGGTAAACAGGTCTGGTGTGTATGTGAGAGAGAGGGAGAGGGTCTTTTGGGGGTGAATGTGCAGAATTCTTTCAAACACAGAATGCGAGTGTAATGTTGATATGTTTTAATGATTGAACACAGAAATTCAGGAGTTTGTTGAGAGGTTATAGTCAAATGTACAGATTGGTATTATGATGATAGAACATGGAATTTGAGGAATCATCGATAGATTATATGGTGTGTATTATTTAGTCTGTAAATTTGATGATTGTTTCCTCAAAAAAAAAAAGAACCACAGAAGTTGATAACACTTGACTGGTTTTTTTTCAGAAAAACTATATAATTTGAAGATTGGTGGTAAAAGACCGAAACAAAAGGGGGGTCAAAAAGAAAACAAAAACAATACACAACGTGGACTGCCTGAATGGCCCGTGGAGGTCCTCCTTTTCATTTTTATTTATTTATATCTTT